>WNGS01039543.1:2388931-2402892 GCA_020271785.1 Procambarus virginalis
ACGTGGATGTAGAAAATTGCATTCTACTTTCTGCAAATGGTTATTCATTATGCTTTTATGTTATTAAAGTACTACACAACTGGTACAAAAACTGCTCCAGTTCCCCGAAGCTGCTGGTCACAACGAAAGTTTTAGTAAAAAGAATTGGCCTCTCCAAAATGACCACATCATACATGCTGGCAATGTACATAACAGATCTACTGGCGACAACGTTGCATCCCCTGGACCATCGGGTGTGAGGTGGCCACTCCACCTCGAAATAAAGAATCTTCTGACTCTGAAGAGCGCGGTTCAGACAACTCCTAGTGGTGCTGCTGCTAGAAGACATGGTATTGTGGATAAACCAGAACATCGAAACAGAAAGTTGAATCATTCCCTAGTTCGCATCTGTTACAACCCTTGAAGCCTAGGTATGGTTCTTTTGCCTTGCAGTGATAAAAAATTAGTACATTCGGCCTTGCCATAAAGTTTCGTCTACGGTATGATAGGAGTAAAACATCTGGCTTTAAAAATGGCAAAAAAAAATATACTGGTTACTGTAAGGGTGACAAAACATATCAACATAAAAATGGTAAAAATATAAAAAGTCAGAAATATCCTTCAGCATGCAATATCATAAAATCACTTCAATGAGACAAACAATCTCTTAAACACGTGATATGAATAAATGGGGTAGCACAAAATAGTCTTGCCAAGAGAATTAACTAAGTATTATGCAAAATAAAACTATCCACCAACTTGTCTCCAATACATGTCTCCCCTTACAGCTCACCCAGCGACTCCTAGCATCCCGCCAGCAAAGCAGGCGTCCTACCAAAATCAACTAGCATCCACATGAACTCTTGTGAAAACTCTACAACAAGTATAGAACAAGACAATTAATCGGTAATCTTGCGTGTATATAATACTGTTACAGTAATCACAGAATTAATTACAAACAATAACAGGATTATAAAGGTTGAAATATAAACGCCAGCTTGACAACAGGCCGCACACTGGACACTTCCAAATACTAGTATGGTCATTTCCCCCGCAGGAGAAGCCACACTCCCTCCAACAAGAATAACTTGCACAAGCCTCATCAAAAATAATGCAACTCGGCACACTACAGAATGCTACATATACAATCATACAATATTATATAAATCATACAATATTAACTGGAACAAAACTGGATACCATACTAATAGAACTGAACAGGGAAAATATTAAATGCTACGCATAGTTATCATGAATCATGGTAGAATCAATACTAGAGTTGTAACAGCATCAGAAAGGTCTGAAGTGTCGTGTCTGCTAAAAGTCTGATAAAATGAAGGACAATAAGTATAAGTGCACAGTCGTGTGGTGTGGCACTGTCCTGCATCAAAAGTTACTGTAAAATGACTGCAAAAATTACACTAAATTACATAAATTGGATTACACTGTAAAATGTAAATTAGCACATTGCTAATCCTCACCACAATCCTGCTATTACCAGAATCCTGGTCACTAAATCCTGTAAGAATGAATAATTTTCCACATGTTTATTTTGTAAAGGAGCACGAGAAGTAGTTTGAAGATTCTTAGGGTTGACGAAATGATGGCAGTGTGCTGTGGCTAGTGCTGTGAACATCTTGAACAGCATTGTTAACTGATATCAGAACATTGTACATGGTCTTTATCACAGTCAGGCTCTTCTGTAATGATATCATGGCTAAATAATACCGGCTAAATATATATATTTAGACATTTTTAGGTGATGCTGTGGTCACCTGCTGAACAGCAGTGCTCTTGGCTCGTGCTGAGTGAGCCAGCCTTGGTTGCTCACTCAGTGCCGAGGTCTTCATACTTGGGAATGTTGCCTGCGATTTAAAAAAAAAAAAAAAAAAAAAAAAAAAAAATTGCTAACTCGAGCCCTGAGGAAGTTGCTGTGACCCCTGTGTAGCTGTGGGACTTTTAAATCTTACACGGTACTCCCAACTATTGCGGCGCCTTGCCACAATAGTTACTCAATAGAGGTATAAATGTATTCTGCCCCTTAAGGGTTAATAGCTGACAACCTCTTTGTGGGGGAGGGGGTGACTTTACACTTCATTTACACTAGCATTCACGAATCGTAAAAATCCAAGCAAGTCTCTCCCTCTTGTGGTTTAGCTGTAGTGACCTGGAGAAGTTGTTTTTGGTTGAAATGAGGTGGGGTGCTGCACGAGGATGTCTCTTTGTTTTATTGTTTTTTGCTTTGTAGTTTTCTCGTGCTAACAGGTTGTATTGATATGTCAAAAGTTGTTCATTATGTATAACTTAGAAAATAAATGTTCAGAGATGTATCTTGATCTTGAGATGATTTCAGGGCTTAGCGTCCCAGTGACCCGGTCCTTGCCTCCTTTTTATTACCCCCCCCTTCCCCCGAGGAAGCAGCCTGTAGCAGCTGTCTAACTCCCAGGTACAGTACCTATTTACTGCTAGGTAACAGGGGCACCAGTGTGAAAAACATTTTGCCAATTTGTCTCCTCCTCCACTGGGGATCAAACCCAGAACCTCAGGACCTCGGGAATTTGAAGCGCTGTGCACTCGGCTGTCAGGCGCCAGATAAGTGTAAATATAAGTACAACATACAGTATTTATATTCATATTAGAATACACTAGTGCTTTGGCTCTTCAATGGGTCCCAACTCTATTTGGCTCTAACACTTTGAGAACAAAAACGCTCTGTAGTAGACCGTTTGCTCGGCACTAAAATGTAAATGTACGAGTGGGATTGGGTGGTTATAAATAGGAGCTGCCTCGTATGGGCCAATAGGCCTTCTGCCGTTACCTTTTATTATGTTTTTAAATGCTTGTAACAAACGATAGTTTCTCGGTAGCTGTTGTTCAATGCACAACCCCACTAAACTTCTTTTGTAAACTATCTCATGTTTTCTTGAATATTTTGTATATACTTGGCATAAATAAGTCGCCATGGCACCTAAGGTGGTTAGTGATGAGAAGCAAACGAAAAGAAAACTAGCAAGAACCATGAAGAACGGCTGGGGAGCCGGTCGGCTGAGCGGACAGCACGCGGGACTTGTGATCCTGTGGTCCTGGGTTTGATCCCAGTCGCCGGCAAGAAACAATGAGCAGAGTTTCTTTCACCCTATGCTCCTGTTACTTAGCAGTAAAATAGGTACCTGGGAGTTAGTCAGCTGTCACGGGCTGCTTCCTGGGGGTGGAGGCCTGATCGAGGACCGGGCCGCGGGGACACTAAAAGCCCCGAAATCATCTGAAGATAACCTCAAGATAAGATGGAGAGAGAATAACAACTCGTAGCAAAATGAGTGTACGTGCTGTATATGCACAAAGTGGTATACAGTACGGAATAAAATGACTGGGAAATATTAATCATAGTAAACTAAAGGACTTGCTAAATGCCATACAAACCGGCATTATTTTTTCTCGGTGAGTGTTGCCACTTCTCATTTATAGGTAATACTGATGTAAATGTATTTTAGTGGTAATTGGTGGTAAAAATACTATACTGTCCTGTATTTTTACCACTAATTTTCATTACAGCATATTAGGTAGGCTTGTATTTTAGCTAGTAACAAAACTAATTTAATATTTTCTTGATGTTTCAGCACTCTGCCCCAGCAGTTCCATCATCCTTCCAGGCAGCGCCTTTCTCCCGTCAGTCCCTCGGGCCAATTGGCGGGGGCCTGGGTCTGTCATACAGTGCTTATGGCCAGTCAATGACACAGCAGGGTATTCCAGGGGGAGGTGGTTTCCAAATGGGCGCGACAACCCAGCCCAGTGAGTTGACTACTGTGGCAGGTGGTGGTGGTGTTAGTAGTGTTGTTGTTGGTAACCTGGATCAGCAGTCTGGCCCTGCCCCAGTGGCAGTGCAGGCCCCCATTGGTCCCCCACCCCAGTCTGGTACACATGCACTTCACCAAACAGGTAGGAGCAAGTGCCACTTTATTATTTACATGAAAGTTAATGTCTTGGGGAGGGTTGTAAAGTAGTGTGGGGTGGGAAGGGGAACTGTTAAATATTGAATCATGATCTAGTATATGATGATATACATTTTGCTATTGTATTAAAAAAAATAAAGAAATAATGGCATTTGTTCCTAATATTTTCACGTGGTGATGGTAGAAATAATACAGTAATACTACTTGAACATATTTGTAGTAGTAATAGGAATTCAAATTAGATTTTAAATTAATAATGCAGAGTAGAACCTTCACTGTAATGGTTTTTGTAGATGAAAGGAAAATTTAAAGTTTTTAGATGGAAGTACAGTACTTTTATTTTAATGATGTTTATGGAGGCTAAGTTGTACTAGGTATAACAAGAGTAATGTCATTAATCAGAACTGTGCTTGTGTACTTTGAATGTAATTGTAAAAGGTATACAGAACTTTGACCCATGTACCGTACTTACTATGCACCCATTTAATGACAACCCCATGGTGCGTATACCCCCCCCCCCCTATAATTGTCTTTATAACGGTTAAAATTCATTCCCTAATTACAGGAAACTTGGAAAAAAAATTAATATAGGGGTACCACCTCGGGTTAAGAATTTAATCCGTTCCTGGAGATGGTTCGTAACCTGAAAATTCATAAACCGAAGCTAATTTCCCCATAAGAAATAATGGAAAATGAATTAATCCGTTCCCGACTCCCAAAAAAACTTTACTTCAAAGTAAATTTTATAGCTAAATCACCCAAATCTTCACTACAAAAGTATGTCCAAGTTATTACTTACCCCTTGCTGATGACTCATGTTGGCGTATGGAAGATGGTGAGGAGGGAGGGGGGGAGGAGAGGTGTTACTGTTTGGAAGGGGTCCCCTTCCATTATAACATCAGGCAGTGAAGATTTCTCTGGAGTGCACTCTGGCACGTTTTGCCTGCATACCACTAGGTCCTGGTTGTGGCTCACTGCTTGATTTTCTCACAAGGAAATGTTCCATTGAAGATTGTTTTTACCTTCTTCGCAATATTTGTCTGTAGTGAGGCATCACATTGTCATTGAAAAGATTAATGCAATGGCCTACTACAGCTTTCTCTGGGCGAGTCGTTTCAATAAGTTTGCATTTCTTCCCACATCTTACACCACTTCCTATTTGTTGAGGAAGGGACATTCTCTACTGCCTCATCCTCCTCCTCCTGAAGAAATATCCTCAGCTGCCTCTTGTAGAGATAGGCAATAAATAGGCAAGAGAGAGCTGAGGAGCAAAGTAAGGTGTAGTAGAGGGGATAGTAATAATAATAAGAGCTGCAGAAGGCCTATTGGCCTATACAAGGCAGCTTCTATTATAACCACCGAATGAGGAGGAGATAGGAATAAGAAGAGGATAGCAAGGGAGCGTAGGAGAAGAGAGAAAGAAAAGGAAAGAGAAAGAAAGATAATTGGAAGGGGTAGGCTTATGTTAGGTCATGTTTGTTAGAAAGATTAGAGCATTTGAGTATATATGGTGAAAGGGAAGAGTGCACAGCAACAAAGCCAGGACTCAAGTTCATGTTGGGTACATTGTGTATTAGAGCTGATTCCACAAGACGGCGTCTGTGTAGAGTAGAGGCAGGAAAGATTATTATGGAGGAACACCAATCGATGGGATGATTAGAATCCCTCACATGGCAGAAGAGAGCATTGTTAGTGTCTGCAGACTTAACACTTCTCTTGTGTTTTTTAAGTCTGTCATTCTCCCTGCCTCCCCTCTTGTCACACAGGTGTTATCTATGTGCTCTTGGAATAATATATAGGTTAGGATATGTTTCAACGTGCATGGTCTTCTTGACACTTTCGCTGCCTGATCACGCATACTTCATCATAAAACCAAAATACACAGTGCGTGATAACTCAAACGGCGTCATTAATTTAATTTTTTTTTACAAATTCCATTTATTGTCCGAATACTATGGAACTAGTTTTAAAATGCGTGCCAACATGTTTCATACCCCACGTGGCATCCTGACCCACTGTGTGGGCACCCACTCATGCTGGAGGCTCGCTGTTCTCGTCACAGCCGCGACATCTCCTAGAGTCGGTTTTCCCCCCATTCTGTTTATTTTATCTTGGGTATTTGTTTTGGCTTTATAAACACTGCAAATTGACTTACACATGGATACTGATAAAGAACAGAGCCAATCCATGATGAAAGTATGAGGGGAAAAGTTAAGTGTGTTCGTGAAAAGTATAGGAAAGCGAGACTTGTATGTTCTTATTTGCAAATATCCCTTTACAGCATTCTATTACGAACATTTAAATATCAAATTGAATGATGTACCACAAAAATTGAGATGGAAAAAGCTGAAAGAGTATAAACATTGTAGTGAAGTTGCATGTTCGCGGGCAGCGCTCAGCCGACCTTGCAGTGTAATTACCTAAGTGTAGTTACAGGATGAGAGCTACGCTCATGGTGTCCCGTCTTCCTAGCACTTTGTCACATAATGCTTTAACCCTGCTGATGGTCTTGGCCTCTACCACCTTCACCTAACTTGTTCCAACAGTCTACCACCATTTGCGAAAGTGAATTTTCTTGTATTTCTTTGGCATCTGTGTTTAGCTAGTTTAAATCTGTGACCTCTTGATCTTGAAGTTCTGGGTCTCTGGAAATCTTCCCTATCAATTTTATCAATTCCTGTTACTATTTCGTACGTAGTGATCATATCGCCTCTTTTTCTTCGTCCTTCTAGTTTTTGCATATTTAATGCCTCTAACCTCCCCTCGTAGCTCTTGCTCCTCGGTTCTGGGAGCCACTTGGTAACATGTCTTTTGCACCTTTTCCAGTTTGTTGATGTGCTTCTTAAGATATGGGCACCACAAAACCACTGCTTATTCTAGCTTTGGCCTAACAAAAGTTGTGAACAATTTCTTTATTTCGGCATCCATGTATTTAAAAGAAATTCTGAAGTTAGAAAGCGTGGCACAGGCGCTTTGCACAGTTCTTTGTGGTCCTCAAGTGATGGTTTTCTATCTAGAACCACCTTTTAAATATTTCTTTATCAGAATTCTTTAAAAATTCCTCGCATAATTTATGGATTGTGTGGGTTATGTTCTCCTATTCCGCATTCCATAACATTACATTTGCCAAGTGGTGCTCCATATACTTATTTTGTCCAGGTCTTCTTAAAGGGCATGACAATCATGTAGGTTTCTTACCATTATCTTAGCATCAGCAGCAAACATGTTCATATGATTGTGTTCCATCTGGTAGATCATGTGGCAGGTTGCCTGCTGTGCCAGTGAATGGTTTGAAATTTACCCTAATAGGTTTTGTTTCTCAGAGGTGAAATTGCGCGTGGGTGCTCGGGGTGTTAGGGTAACGATGAGCCCCTATCAAAAATACTTTTGAACGATGGGATTTTGAAAGTGGACTGCCTCTGGTAACCTTAATTTGTAATTGGGGGAATGGCGGAAAATTGACCTCTGTAGTAACTAACACGGTCAGAGTTACAGTAGTTTAAAGGCACAGTATTTTAGATTTAGAATGTTCTGCACAAGGCATAATCATCCAGGATGAAGTTGTTAATGTATTAAAGGTAAAAAATGAAGTAAATTTGTATTTATATTGAAACGTTGCAATAATTGTGATTTTGGTTAAGACATACATACACTAACATGTAATTGCATTTTATTTTTGTTGGTATGCTGTCAGATATTCTAGTAGCATCAAGATCATCCACACCCACTGTCCGCAAATCTCCCGTATCTGATGCCGGAGTGCAAGTTACCCCACCTCCTACTAGAGAGGAGAAAAAGAAAAGTCAATCACAGCCTCAGCCACAGAGGCAGCAAGAAAGGTAAAAAAAAAAAATTAAGTTAATACCTAGGTTTTTGTCTTTGTAATTAAGTTGCTATATTTTTTTAAATCTGCTTATTTATGAAATGCCACATTGTTTCTAAAGCCTTTACACTTGTGTAATTACTTAAGTGTAGTTACAGGATGAGAGCTACGCTCGTGGTGTCCCGTCTTCCCAGCACTCTGTCATATAATGCTTTGAAACTACTGACGGTCTTGGCCTCCACCACCTTCTCCCCTAACTTGTTCCAACCGTCTACCACTCTGTTTACAAAAGTGAATTTTCGTATATTTCTCCGGCAGCTTTGTTTCGTTAGTTTAAATCTATGACCTCTTGTTCTTGAAGTTCCGGGTCTCGGGAATTCTTCTCTGTCAATTTTATAAATTCCTGTTACTATTTTGAACGTAGTGATCATATCGCCTCTTTTTCTTCTATCTTTTAGTTTTTGCATATTTAATGCCTCTAACCTCTCCTCGTAGCTCTTGTCCTTCAGTTCTGGGAGCCACTTAGTGCCATGTCGTTGCACTTTTTCCAGTTTGTTGATGTGCTTAAGATATGGGCACCATACAACCGCTGCATATTCCAGCTTTGGTCTAATAAAAGTCGTGAACAATTTCTTTATTTCTCCATCCATGTATTTAAAAGCAATTCTGAGGTTAGAAAGTGTAGCATAGGCTCCTCGCACAATGTTCTTAATGTGGTCCTTAGGTGACGGTTTTCTATCTAGAACCACCCCTAGATCCCTTTCTTTGTCAGAATTCTTTAAAGATTTCTCACATAATTTATAGGTTGTGTGGGTTCTGTTTTCTCCTATTCCATATTCCATAACATGGCATTTATTAACATTAAATTCCATTTGCCAAGTGTTGCTCCATATACTTATTTTATCCAGGTCTTCTTGAAGGTCATGACAATCATCTAGGTTTCTTATCTTCCCTATTATCTTAGCATCATCAGCAAAAATGTTCATGTAATTCTGCATTCCCACTGGTAGATCGTTTATGTAGACAATGAACATTACCGGTGCAAGAACTGAACCCTGTGGTACTCCACTCGTAACATTCCTCCAATCCGATACCTTGCCTCTGATTACGGCCCTCATTTTTCTATCAGTTAGGAAATTTTTCATCCATGTTAGTAGCTTACCTGTCACTCCTCCAATATGTTCCAGTTTCCAGAACAACCTCTTATGGGGAACTCTGTCGAAAGCCTTTTTTAGGTCTAGATAGATGCAGTCAACCCAACCATCTCTTTCCTGTAAAATCTCTGTGGCTCGATCATAAAAACTGAGCAAGTTCATTACACAGGATCTTCCAGATTGAAAACCATACTGTCTGTCTGATATTATATAGTTTTCCTCTAGGTGTTCTACCCATTTAGTTTTAATTATTTTTTCCAATATTTTGACTATTACACTTGTCAATGATACAGGTCTATAATTAAGGGGGTCTTCCCTGTTTCCACTTTTGTAGATTGGAACTGTTAGCCTTTTTCCACACAGCTACAACTCCTGTACACAGGGATGCCTGAAAAATCGGTTGAAGTGGAATACTTGGCTCAGGTGCACATTCTCTCGGAACCCATGGTGAAACTCCATCTGGACCAACTGCTTTGTTCTTGCTTAGCTCCTTGAGCATTTTTTCCACTTCATCTCTAGACACACCTGTGCTCTGTTGTTCCCTGGAATTCTTAGTCTGGTTCCCTAACGATCTCATTTTGTACAAACACACTTTGGAACTTTTCATTTAGTGTTTCACATTTCCTTTTCATTATCCGTGAATCTATTTCCCATTTTCAACCTCTGAATATTATCCTTTACCTGCAATTTGTTTATGAATTATAGAATAGACCTGGTTCTGTTTTACATTTGTCTGCAATCCCTTTTCAAAATTTCTTTCTGCCTCTCTCCTCGCTGCCGTGTAGTTGTTTCTCGCATCTTGTATCGCTGGTATGTTTGGGGGTTTGGCCTCTTCCTGTATTGACTCCATTTTTGTGTCTTTTGGTCTCTGGCCCTTTTGCAATTTCTATTGAATCAATCCTGTTTCCTAGTTCTGCTTCTCTGTTTTGGTATAATTTTTTTTGTGCCTTTATCATATATTTCACAAAACTTGACATAATCTTATTCACTTCCTTATCTAGCATAAAGTCTGTCCAATTATACTCACTAAATATTTCTAAGGTGGCCATAATGTCCTCTCCTGAAGTCAGGTTTTTCAACTGCTTCAACCTCCTTATTTTCTTCCAGATTATAACGCATTGCATACTTTATTCCCAAAAAGACATGGTCACTTTTACCCAAGGGAGGAAGGTTCTGAATGTCAAATATCTCTTCCTCCTTCCTGCTAAATATCAAATCTAGCATGGAGGGTACGTCCCCTTCCCTCATCCTAGTAGCTGGTTTAACATGTTGATACAAGAATGTTTCCAGGATGAGGTCTATAAATCTACAGGTCCAAAAATCTTCTGTTTTAGCTTTATATGCTTCCCAGTCTATAGATTTAAAGTTGAAGTCACCGACTATCAACAGCCGTGATCTATCGTTATCCGCTCTCACTATAATCTCTCTCATTATTGTTATAAGACCTTCGCGTTTACTATCTAGCGCCTCCTTTGACCATGTGCTGCTTATTAAAACTATTGGTACTTGGGGATATAAATGTTTGTGAGTTTGTGTATTTTGCAAAATTTGGCATACATCTCATTTACTTCCTTGCCTAGTATAAAGTCTGTCCAATTAAACTCATTAAAGAATTTTAACGAGTTTAATTTTAACTCTTAACATAGTTAAACTGTTTCAATGGCCTTCTGCCCCCCCCCCCCCCCCAATTCTCTTCTAGTGTCACAAAGCATATTTAATTTCCAAAAGGACATGATCACTCTCCCAAGGGAAGACGGTACAATATGTCAAATATCTCTTCTTTCCTGGTGAATAGTAGATTCAGTATTTGTGGAACATCCCCTTTCCTCATTCTTGTAGCCTGTTTGACGTGTTGATACACGAATATCTCCAGAATGAAGTTTACAAATCTGCCTGTACAAATGTCCTCCGTTCTTGATTTATAGGCCTCCCAGTCTATCGTTTTAAAGTTGAAGTCCCCCCCCCCCCAGTACCAATAGTTTTAATTAATCATTATCTGCTCTTACTATAATCTCTCATGATCATTATGAGGGCCTCTTGTTTTGTTTGTCATCTAGTTCCTCCTTAGTCCATGTGTTGCTTGCTGCTGGTGGGCTACCTTGAGGTGCTTCCTTGGGCTGTAGGCATTTATAATTGTTTGTCATCCTGATCCCAGACCTGCAATGCCATTGTCAACTTCTTGAGGGTTTTTGGTTATTAACACACTTCAGGTGTTTTCACCAACAGTCGTGTCCATGCACTCGGCTCCTGGGCCTGACTCGTGGAATTCAATATTCATAAAGAAATGTAAAGTACCAGTAGCGCGAGCACTCTGCATAATATGGAAAAAGAGCCTGGATACAGGGGGAGATACCAGCAGCATTTAAATCTGCAGTTACAGCTCCTTTGCACAAAGGAGGGGGGGGGAGTAAAGCCTTGGCAAAAAACTGTAGACCATCTGCCCTAACATCACACGTAATAAGTTTTTGAAAGAGTGATTAGGAATAAAATTTCTAGTCTTATGGAAAATGAGTTACACAACCCAGGACAACATGGATTTAGAGCGGGAAGATCCTATCTGTCACAACTACTAAACCACAATGACAAAATCACAGAAGCTCTAGAAGAAAAGCAAAATGCAGATGTAGTATACACAGACTGCAAAGGCATTCGATAAATGTGATCATTGAGTGATTGCACATAAAATGAGGTCAATGGAATAACTGGTAAAGTAGGATGCTTGATACTCAATTTCCTGTCAAACAGAACACAGAGTAACAGTCAATCAAATCAAAGTCAAAGTGCAGTTAAAAGCTCTGTACCTCAAGGTACAGTCCTTGCACCACTGCTGTTCCTTATTCTCATATCAGATATAGATTAAAATAAGTCACAGCTTCGTGTCATCCTTTGCAGAAGACACAAAAATCGGCATGAAAATTACCTCTGCTGAAGACATGGAAAAATTACAAGCAGATGTCAACAAAGTTTTCGATTGGGTAGCAGAAAATATGATGTTTAACAGTGATAAATTCCAGGTACTCAGGTACAGCAAAAATGAGGACCTGAAACATAATACAGGGTACAAAACACAATCGAATCTGCTCATAATAGGTAAACAGCATGTCAAGGATTTGGGAATGATGGAAGATAATGATGTCTGATATAACGTTTAGGGAGCATAACCAAGCAAATATTGCGTCCGCCAGAAAAATGATAGGATGGATTACGAGAACTTTCAAATCCAGGGATCCCATCACGATGGTCGTACTCTTCTTGAAGTCACTTGGGTTGTCTCGTCTCGACTACTGCTCAGTACTCGCATTCCCCCTTCAGAGCAGGAGAGATTGCAGAAATAGAGGGAATACAGAGAACATATACGGCACACATAGATGCGATAAAGCACCTAAATTTTTGGGATCGTCTCAAAGCTCTCCAAATGTACTCGCTAGAAAGGAGACGAGAGAGATACCAAATAATATACACGTGGAAAAAACTGGAGGGCCAGGTCCCAAATCGACACAGTAAAATAACAACATACTGGAGTGAACTATTTGGAAGAAAATGCAGAATAGAACCAGTGAAGAGCAGGGTGCCATAGGGACAATAAGAGAACACTGTATAAACATCAGAGGTCTGCAGCTGTTCAACATCCTCCCAGCGACTATAAGAAATATTGCCGGAACAACCGTGGACATCTTCAAGAGAGAACTTGACTGTTTTCTAAAAGTTCCGGACCAACCGGGCTGTGGTGGGTATGTGGGCCTGCGGGCCGCTCCAAGCAACAGCCTAGTGGACCAAACTCTCACAAGTCAAGCCTGGCCTCGGGCTTGGCTTGGGGAGTAGAACTCCTCCCAGAACCCCATCAAGCAGGTGTCACCCCTCCTCCCCCATCCTAGTTTTTGTCACGTTCCCTGTTCCCTTTCCCTTCCCTTTACTTCCTCTTTCTCTAATGATTTGTTGCTTTGTTTTATGTATCATTTAACTAGCTTTCCAGTCTCTAACACTGAACAAATAATTCATTTCTATTCCCATTTAGATGTTTCACTTAAAGGTTCATTCTCAGCTTTCCTGTCTTCCTTTGAGAAGTATTGTCTTGTTGACCAAAGTTTGCCATTGTCATCACTTAAATTTCCCAGAATTTCTAAGCATTTCAGTCATTTGTTTCGCTATTAAATGTCATTCTTAAGAGGCATGTCTCGTCTTTCTCCTATTTTCCTATTCTCCAAAAATCAGACATTTTCCTTTTGACTTGAGGCCTTCTAAATCTATTTTTTTTATGATTTGCATCTCTTTTTACTACTGTTTACCCTAGATATTTCCTTTTCTAAACTCCCAAAAATTACAGACTTCCTTCGACTGTTTTGAACTAATTTACTGCTGGTAACCATTTTTTTTCTAATTGCTTGCCTAACTTCTGCTTCATGTTGTCGTTTCTGGTTTTGACTTTCAAACACATTGCTAGTCTCTTTTACCACTTGTGCATACATCTTTTTATCTCCTCTTTGTAATTTTTTAGTTTTTCATTGACTTCTCTCTGCAAGATGTCCATGAAGTTTCTCCTTGCACATCCTTACCCAACTGTCAACCCTTAGGGTTCCTTTTGAGTTAACATAAGCGTCTGTTTTCTTGTTAATTTCCTCAAATTCACCACTTCTTTCCATACCTCATTTTTGTGCACTAGTTCCTTGATTTGTATCTACCAGTTTCTTTACCATGTCTTTTTAAAGTGTAAACCTCATCCCTGAAAACTTCGTCTTGTTCAAATTGAAGGACCTATTCTTCATACTCCTTTAGCATATCTTTGATAAACTCTAACGTGCCAAGAAAATCTCCTTTCCTTGTATCTTGATCTGAGAATCCTTCAAAACATTCATAGGCTGGTATGCTTACCTATACTGTGGTGGCAGCCATCTTTGTTACTGACGATAGTTTGTTTGGAGTAAAAATGTTTCCTACAGTTTTCACTTGCTTTCATTTATTTCTTGTCTTATTTACTTTTCAGCTTCTCTATAAAGTACCTTTATGTAACCTGGGCCCCCACTTGCTGGGCATGGCTAGAAGACTGTACAATATTGA
>WNGS01039543.1:2405900-2418758 GCA_020271785.1 Procambarus virginalis
CATGTTCCAAAGCCTTTTGGATGGCTAGCATCTCTGTTTGTAAAGTCAAACACCAATTTGAGAGCCTCTAACTATTTACAGAGTTTCCTGCTTTAAACGCAGCTCCGGTTTCTTGTCCCTGCTGGACTACTGAGTCGTCTCCATCGTGGAAGTGAAGCTGTGTCGGCATGACACACACATGCTTGCTTCTATATGCATCTGTGCTATGTTACGTAGCAGATGAGGAGTTGTCTGGTTCTTTTTCATTCATAACCATAATTTAGTTTGCTGATGGAGATTCCCCAAGGGTGATTGCAACAGTCTGCATGTATTTCGTACAACACCCCTTCTCAAGATGATTTTGGTATGATGTATATAATCGTGTTTATTGCGCACAATGGGTCCACCTATTGCTATTGGAGGCTCTTCTGTCCTAGAATTAATGCCCATGGATTATATCTTTACAGTGAACTGCTTCTAGGTCTAGTCAAATCTTAGCAAAGCATTGTGACGCAGTCACTAATGTCCACATATAAAAGGGGATTGTGAGATTGCAGATGAGGTCAGGGTTTACGTGCAGATTGCATGGTGACCAAGGAACTGCGGTCATGGATTTAGAGCGGAAGATGCATGCCTCATCGTAGCTACTTGACCACTACGAAAATCATAGGGGCATTAGAAGGAAATAGAATACAGATATGGTATTACACAGATTTGCAAAGGCATTCGATAAATGGGACCATGAAGTGATGCACAAAAAATGAAGTCAATGTGGAATAACTGGTAAAGTAGGATGGATACTCAATTTGTCTTGCACAGAACATAGAGAATTGATCATATAAAATAGTCAAAGTGCAGTTAGAAAACTTTGTACCTCAGGGTACAGTCCTTGCACCACTGCTCTTTCTTATTCTTATCAGATAAGAAAAATAAGTCACAGCTATGTATCCTTTCAGATGACACACACATCAGCATGAAAATTACCTCTGCTGAAGACATTGAAAAATAAAAGCAGATTTTAATAAAGTTTTGATGAGCAGCAGAAATAAGATGTTTAACAGTGATAAATTCAGGTATCAGGTAGAAAAATGAGGACCTTAAACATAATCAGGTACAAAACACAATCCAATCTGTCCATAGTAGGAAAGCAGATGTAAGGATTGGGAATGATGAAGTTGATGTCTGATATAAGTTTAGGGAGCATAACAAGCAATATTGCTCGGCCAGAAAAAAAATGAAGGATGGATTACGAGAACTTTCAAATCAGGGATCCCATCACATGGTGTACTCTTCAAATCGCTTGTGCTGTCCCGCCTGAACTGCTTGGTACTCGCTTCCTCCTTCAGAGCAGGAGAATTGCTGAATTAGAGGGAGTACAGAGAACACGCACCAGGCACGAAAAGCACCTAAATTACATGGGATTGTCTCAAGCTCTCCAAATGTACTCGCTAGAAAGGAGACAGAGAGATACAAATACGTATATACGTGGAAAATACTGCGAGAGCCAGGTCCAAATCACACAGTAAAATAACATACTGGAGTGAATATTGGAAGAAAATGCAAAATAGAACCAGTGAAGAGCAGGGGTACCATAGGCACAACAGAGAACACTGTATAAACAGAGGTCCACAGTTGTTCAACATCCTCTCAACGAGTATGAGAAATATTGCCGCAACAACCGTGGATATCTCTTCAAAAGAAAACTACTGGTAGTTAGTTTTCTTTAAGAAGTGACAGACCAAGAAGGCTGTGGTGAATATGTGGGGCCTGTGGGCTGCTCCAATCAACAGCCTGTTGGACCAAGCTTCACTATAGCTCTCAAATCTAGCCTGGCCTTTGGCCGGGCTTGGGGAGAAAAACTACTACTCTGAACACCACCAAGCAGGTATTGAGCAGATTAGTGCATAATATAATAAGAGGAGAGCAGTGTGAGGAACATATTATATGATTTTAAAAGACTATACATACAATAGTGACACTTTATGTATATTTGGCTGTTGTGTGTGGGTGCTGAAGTGTAGTAACTACTGTATGTATAGGCAAGGAACTTTAGCAATAAAAATGAGTGGTTATCTTGAGGTTATCTCGTTGATTTCGGGGCTTTTTTAGTGTCCCCGCGGCCCGGTCCTTGACCAGGCCTCCACCCCCAGGAAGCAGCCCGTGACAGTTGACTAACACCCAGGTACCTATTTACTGCTAGGTAACAGGGGCATAGGGTGAAAGAAACTTTGCCCATCGTTTCTCGCTGGCGCCAGGGATCGAACCCGGGACCACAGGATCACAAGTCCAGTGTGCTGTCCGCTTGGCCGACCAGCTCCCCTGTTAATGAGTGAATTAGTGAATGTTAACATTGTCTATCTGAAGTTGAATTCGATTTGATTTGATTCTTCCAAATATAATGTAGTAGACTTCTATGTTTAGTGCGAGTTTGTTGGTCGACATTCATGAGTGGACTCTTTTTAAATTATTTATAGTATTATTTAGTATGTGTGGGAGTTGGTCTGAATAGATTAAGGTAGTATCAGCAAATGGCATAGGTTTAAGGATGTTTGAACCATTTGGCAAATCTTGAGGTTATCTTGAGACGATTTCGGGGCTTTAGTGTCCTCACGGCCCGGTCCTCGACCAGGCCTCCACCCCCAGGAAGCAGCCCGTGACAGCTGACTAACACCCAGGTACCTATTTTACTGCTAGGTAATGGGCATAGGGTGAAAGAAACTCTGCCCATTGTTTCTCGCTGGCGCCCGGGATTGAACCCCTTGACCACAGGATCACAAGTCCAGTGTGCTGTCCGCTCGGCCGACCGGCTCCCTTCATTGATGTATATATAAGAAATGGGTACGAAGATGCTACCCTGTGGTACTGTACTACCACTGTTAATAGAAGAGTTGGGGGCGGTTGTTATTGACGGCTACATATTGGTGTCGTGTCACTTGAGATAGGAGTGAATATAATTCAGGGTGAGACCTCGGATTCCATAGTGATGAAGTTTAAGAGGTAGTCAAGGTTTACAATATCAAAGGCCTTTCTCGGGTCAATGAAGAGGCCAATTGTGAACTCATTTTTGTCAAGGGTAGATTAAATAAAGCAGACTAATAATGGCATCATTGGTACTCTTTTGGGAACAGAAGCCAAACTGGCAGCGACTTGATACTGTGTCGAGTTTTACAAGGTAAAATTAGAGCCGTCTGTAATTTTTTAAAAAATTTTGAAAAGTATAGGTAGACTTGATATTGGTCTGTGATTGTCGGCTGTCTCGCCTCCTTTATGAACTAGCGTTACTTACTATTTTTATGGATATCGGGGAAAAATGACACTAAAGAGATTGTTGAATAGCTATGAATAGGGCAGGGGCAAGCCTGGCCTCGGGCTGGGCTTACCTCTGCTGGGGTTGATGGAGTTTGGGAAGTGGAAGTACTTCCAGAACCCCATCAAGCAGGCAGCACTCTTGTATACCATAGATGGTATTTCACTAGTGTTCCCGGTTTTGGTTTTTAGTGATTGAATTATGGAAAATATTGCAGGAACGACGGTGGCTATATTCAAAAGGCACTTGGACAGGTTCTTGCAAGTAGTGTCGGACCAACCAGGCTGTAGTGGATGTGTGGGCCTGTCGGCCGCTCCAAGCAACAGCCTGTTGGACTAAGTTATCACAAGTCGCCAGGCTCGGGGTGGTAGAAGAACTCCTGAAACCCCTTTACGGGATGCTCCAGTTACAGTATATGATGTCTGTCAAGCTGACTAGTAAAATGAGTAGTTAGGATAGCTGCTAGCAACATAAATAGTAATATGTCTGGGTCTTTAGGATTTTTCTGGCAAGGTTAGAACCACGGTTAGAAAAGCTATTAAATTCAGTTCACATTTCTAGGTCTGTTTCAAGTGTGCAACCTTGGAGTTTTGTTGGCTTATGTCATTGTTGTTCAGATCCTATGATAGATGGATTTGCACGTGCTTTTCATATTTCCATTTCCTTCATTAAATTTCTTATCACAGAAGGAAAGTTTGGCTCTTATTATTCTGGTTAGCATTGATGCTTATCTTAACTACAACTACTGTAACTAGGCCAATCCTATTTTTTTTTTTCATTCGTGTTTCTTTTTAATGGCCTTAACCACTGAACAGTGCTGCTAATATTAGCCGACAACACTGCTGTGCACAATATAAAATTACAAAATTTTTGCATTTTTCCTTCCCCTCTAAGATTGTTAATGTGTTCTCTGATCACCGGGGGGGGGGGGGTATATAAAAAAAATTGTAAGAGATGTATTTTGGCCATGATAGGGCGAGGCAGTCCGACAAGATACAGGCGCTGAAAGAGTATGCGTCCGGGCCGGTCTCCTCCACCCTAGCTGTCAGGCGGGAGTTGCCACAAACATATTATTACCTAATTATTCAAATGTCGTTTTTCTTCTTTCCCCAGTAACATTATTCAATAGTGTTATATTTATATAATAAAATGCATAAACCATTGCTATACTTGAAGGTATGGTGTGCATATTAGTGATTCAATTGGGTACATAAAACAATAAGAAAAATATTTTTGCTGTTATTACTCTATACATGTTATATATAAGTATCTGCATGTTTTGTTAACCATAACGAACAACTATGGTATGGTGCATGGTGGCTATGCAGTTTCATTACACTGTATAAGTTACACACAAGCAAACAGATGCCACCTCCCTCACCAACACTTTTCTGCCAACATACTGTTTTTTGCTGTTATTACACCATATGCATGTTATATACGAGTACTGTATCTGTTTTTCACCATAACGAACCACTAAGATGGCATGATGAGACCAGACAATAAGTGGCAGCCACACAGCTGATGACTCCATCTCCCTCCCTCACAAAGATTCCTCCTCCTACAATACTATGCACATCGCTAAGTCTCGCATTCGCGAATATATTAAATGAAATTGTGGAAATGAATACTAATTTCTTGTGATGAATCAAATCAATTAGGCATCACACGAGTAAGATGAACTTGTGTGACCCCTTATGGTCACTGGACAAGGCAGGCCCATTTCCCATTCATGCATTTCACACCCCTCTGTTCCACCCCTTTACTGCGAACAATCTTTGCATGGGCAGTGATACCTGGTGTCTGTGTACCTAACCACTTTATTGCTAATTTTATTTGGACAATGAATAACTGGCATGTCAGGATAAGTAGTGTCCAGAAAGCACTTGGTCAAGTTTCTTTGCCTTGATGGTTTGTTTTGCTATAGTATTAAAAGAATAGTTAGCGTGTCCCAAAATGTTAGACCACCACTTTTTGCTGTTGGTAATATTTCTACTTGAATGTTCACGAAAGGTAGGATAGTGACTTCCATAATCATCTCGGTTTTTATTTTCTCCATGAAATTTATTTGTGCTTTTACACAAATATTTTCAATTGTCTTTTTCCACAGTGCGATCTTTTGGGACGGAAGATCGACCGACAGAGATGCCAGTTCCTGCCAGGGATGAAGTGTACGAGTATATTATCTTCAGAGGCACAGATATTAAAAAGATAGAAGTTTGTGACACGCCAAAGCAGCCTACCTTACTCCACAATGACCCTGCAATTGTCCAGGTGAGGTTTCTGCTTTACTTATTTTGGCATTCTTCCAAGTATCCCTTGAGGTCAGCCTGTCTCGGGTGTCTTGAGGCTGTCCATAATTATCTTGGTTGAGGACCTCGTAGAACTTTGTTGCTTGTAAACTGTTTAACATGGCGCTTGGATGATATTTAATGCAGTAGGGTCAGTCTTTAAGTTGACTAATGTTCTGTGTGGAACAAGCCCTAGTAAGCATTTGTGATCATAAGGTGTGGGGGGGTGCACAAAATGATTGTGTGGAACAATTCAATAGCCCTAGCCAAAGTCTTTTGCCCTGTTATTTGTAATTGTGCCAGTATAGTAGTTAGTCCTACATAATATAGTAAATCATAATGTAAAATGATTTACATCATAAAACTGAAAGCAGTCATTAGGGCTTAGTTGTACAGATGCTTTACTGCTAGAATCCACTCGGTAAAACATCCAAACTATTGAACGACTAAAATGTCAGAATCTGTATTCTCTTGAGCGCAGGTGGGAGAGATGCATAATAATTTACACGAGGAAAATAGTAAAGGGGCAGGTTCCAAAACTGCACACTGAAATAACACCATGAGACCAGAAGGCATGGCAGGATGTGGAGAATACCCCTGTTGAAAATCAGAGGTGCAATAGGTACTCGGAGAGAACTCTGATGTTGATAGTACAGAGACTGTTCAACACGCTTCCACTACACATAAAGGGGGGGAAGCTTAACTGGCCAACCCCTCGCAGTGTTCAAGAGAGAACTTGATACACACTTCCAAAGGATACCTAATCAACCAGACTGTGATCCATTTTGTCTGACTGCAAGAAGCTGCATCTAACAGCCTGGTTGACCAGTCCAGCAACGAGGAAGCCTGGTCAAGGACCAGGCCGTTGGACGCTAAGCCCCAAAATTATCTCAAGGTAAAGTAGGGGTGGATCGAAAAATGACTTTCCTGAAATCTAAAAATGTAGTTCTTTATCGGTAATAAATATGCCAAAAGTAAGGCAGAACTTAATTTTTGGGTGATTGGCACTATGTATGGGCCAGCAACTGCTCTGAATGCATCTGCTCAGGGGTCAAAATGGCCAGTATGGCCATGCTGCCATCCACTGGTTCCAGTGAAGAGTAGTGGTGCTATAGGCACAATCAGACAAGACTGTGTAAGCATCAGAGGTCCACTGTTGTTAAACATCCTCCCAGCGAGCATAAGAAATATTGGTGGAACAACCATGAACATAGAGAAAACTTGTTTTCTTCAGGGAGTGTCGGATCAACTGGGCTGTGGTGGATATGTGGGCCTGTGGGCTGCTTAAAGTAACAGCCTGTTGGACCAATCTCTCAAAAGTCAAGCCTGGCCTTGAGCCAGGCTTGGATTAGAACTACTCCCAGAACCCTATCAAGTGGGTAGATATGATTTGTGGTTCAAATTTTGTAGAATCCTTCCACTTGTATATATATTGGAATTTTTTTCTGCAAGACCGTTATTGACAAAGCCTTTTATTAGGTACTGGCATAGATAAAAAAAAAAGGTGAAAATAGCCTTGTAGGTGGAAGTTATTTATCATACATCGTAACTTTATTTGCCTGCTATTTAATGTGTGACATTGCCTAAGAGTCCTTATCTACATTTTGTGGCTAATTCTATAAAATGTAAGATGGGATAGTTACTCGTGGGTCGTTGGTTTTTGTTTCTCCAGAACCATTCCCTGGAGACCTAAAAACTGGTTGCAAGATGGCCATTGGCTTGCAGAAAAGTTAATCAGCCCTTTAAAATTGGTATAGATGTCTATCAAAAGTTTTTGGGATGTAATCCCTCCCCAAACCAGCAACTTGTGCTGATGCCTTGCTTACTAACTTTACATATCTCTGAACAGACTGGCTATGACATGGGTGGTTTAGCTGTAAAGGTTTCATTTGGCATCACTATCGAAATTTGTCAAGTACTGAATAGCAAGAGAAAACAATGTACAGTATTTCCATCCACTGGCATTAAAATCAGACTGCAAAATGTTACCATAAGTTTAACTATTTTAATTTTTAACAACCCCCCAACTATTCAGTACTTGACAAATTTCGATAGAGCGATGCCGAATGAAACCTTTACGGTTGTTGATAAAAATTAAAATAATCCAAGTTATGGTAACAATTTGCAGTTTGATTTTAATGCCAGTGGGTGGAATTACTGTACATTGTTTTCTCTTGCTCCAAAAGAATCTCTCATCATGACTATCAACACATCCATCTTTTAAAATTTGCATGTAGAATAGTAAGTGATGGAAACCTTCTGCGTATTGAAAGTACAGTACTTTGTTCATACTCAACGTTTGTGTTTCTTCATGCTGGCATCTAACATTGCAACAAAGACGATATCTGATCTGGGTGTGCAGAAAAATGTATTTCGTTCCATTACTTTAAAGGCCATTTCCCGGCAACCTTATTTGACAACAAAGTTGGAAAATGCACTTGAAAGCAGAATTGCACCAGGTACTGCAATTTTGCTGATAGTTTATCCAGTAACACATAATCCAAGGGATTCTGCAGTACAGTTAACCACTGTGAATGCACGGTAGGACCAACCTGCAGATATTCCCAGTCACTGTTGACTGTTTCTAAAATAATTGCCAAACATATCCTATAAGCAATGGCATAGTACAGATCTGTACTCGGGTCATCCCAGGCGCCGGCAAGAAACAATGGGCAGAGTTTTTCACCCTATGCCCCTGTTACCTAGCAGTAAAATAGGTACCTGGAAAGTCGTGTGGAAAGTCAGCTGTCACGGGCTGCTTCCTGGGGGTGGAGGCCTGGTCGAGGACCGGGCCACGGGGACACTAAAAAGCCCCGAAATCATCTCGAGATAACCTCAAGATAAGATACTGTGGCGTGTACCTTCGTTAGATACATTTATGACTGCGAAACGATATGTAATGATTGCAAAGTATTTTCATAACAATAATGGAACATCTAACACACAAATGTAAAACGGTAAATATTCCTCGGTAAAATCTTGTTTGGATGAAGGCACAATGTCATGGAGGGGCCGTTGATCTTTCAAGGTTTATAATCCAAATAAACCTGATAAGTATGGAGTAAAGCTGTACATGCTTGCTGAAACACGTACTGGTTATATCTATGATCTTGAAGTGTATGCAGGAATTGGGAAGAAAACGATTCAAACGGTTAGGGGCTTGATTGAACCATTGAAGAACAAAGGTTACCATTTATGTATGGATAACTACTATACTAGTTTCAAGTTAGTGAGAAGCTGCTTGAACAAGGTGTATACACATGTGGTGTACTCAGATTGCAGTGGTGCACTAAAAGATCTTCAGCTACAAGCAAAGGGTAAACTGCCAATAGATAAAACTGTGTTCAAACGGAAGGACACTACTTTTATAATCATGTGGAAAGATAACGGAGTTGTTTCACTCGTTACAACTTGCCACAATGCTAGATACAGATACACAAGAAGTGGAACGAAGGAAAAGAGTATGCAAACTTGATGGAAAATCTTCAGTGCACCGGGTCATTGTGAACAAATCAAAGGCAATCTGCAACTACAGTAACTACATGAAAAGTTTTGATTACTTAGATCAAATGGTAAAATATTATCATTTCACGTGGGAATGTCACACGTGTATGTAGAAAATTGCATTCTACTTTCTGCAAATGGTTATTCATTATGCTTTTATGTTATTAAAGTACTACACAACTGGTACAAAAACTGCTCCAGTTCCCCGAAGCTGCTTGGTCACTACGAAAGTTTTAGTAAAAGAATTGGCCTCTCCAAAATGACCACATCATACATGCTGGCAATGTACATAACAGATCTACTGGCGACAACGTTGCATCCCCTGGACCATCGGGTGTGAGGTGGCCACTCCACCTCGAAATAAAGAATCGTCTGACTCTGAAGACACAGTTCAGACAACTCCTAGTGCTGCTGCTGCTAGAAGACATGGTATTGTGGATAAACCAGAACGTCTAAACAGAAAGTTGAATCATTCCCTAGTTCGCATCTGTTACAACCCTTGAAGCCTAGGTATGGTTCTTTTGCTTGCAGTGATAAAAAATTGGTACATTCGGCCTTGCCATAAAGTTTCGTCTAGGGTATGATAGAGTAAAACACTGCTTTAAAAATGGCAAAACAATATACTGTACTTAACCCTTAAACTGCGCATGGCGTATATATACGCCCTGAGTAACATGTCCGACGGTGCGCATGGCGTATATATACGCCATAGGGTGCCATTCCCGATTCAAATGGCCCGCGGCTACACGGGGTTCACAGTAGCTTCCTCAGGGCTCTTGTAAACAGACGCAATTTAAAAAAAAAATCGTGGGCAATATTCTCAGGTGTGAGAGGCACAGTACTGTTGGAGCAACCAAGGCTGGCGCACGCAGCATGAGCGATCAGCATTGCTGTTCAGCTTGTGACCACAGCATCACCGAAAAATGTCAAAATAAATATATAACTGTTATTATTTAGCGATGACAATATTACAGATGACCCGTGACTGTGATATAAATAACCAGGGTTGTGATAATAGCAGGATTGTTGTAATAATTAGCGCTGTGGGAGGAGTGATGCTGAGAGACTGAGGAAGACAGCATCGTTTACTTACTGTGTAGCCACCTGTTATTGTTACATTCACCATACCAGCTCAGTGGTTCTCTATGGTGAACACAAATGTAGATACTTATATATAATGTGTGTATTAGTGTAATAACAGCAAAAGGATTATGCTGGGAGGAGCCATTTGGGTGACGGAGGTGACGTCGTCTGCACGATTTGTCAAGCTGTTTAGAGGGTGGCCACTATGCTCTTTGGGCGCACTACAAGCTTAGGTGTACAGTTACAGTGCATAAAACATGTAGATATTTATATATAATATGTGTATATAGGGTAATAACACTGAAAACAGTATTGTTGGGGGAGAAAGTTTAGTGCGTGTGACCTTGAATGAGTGAGGGAGCCGCCAGCCGCCAGCTGTGTATACCGACGACTCTTTGTGCCTGAACTAACTATATCAGCTTAGCTGTACAGTTGTGGTGAACAAAATATATACATACTTATATATAACGTCTGTATATAGTGTAATAACACCACAAATGGTATTGTTGGGGGAGAAAGTTTGGTGCGTGTGTTGAGGGAGTGGCAGCGAGTGGCTGGCTGTGTGTGGCGGTAACTCTTCGTTGCTCTTCGACTCTCAATACCAACTTAGTGGTTCGTAATGGTGACCAAAATATGCAAATACTTATATATAACCTGTGTATAGAGTGTAATAGCAGCAAACAGTATTGTTGGGGGAGAAAGTTTTGTGTGTGTGACCTTGAATGAGTGAGGGGCCGCCAGCCGCCAGTGTGTATAGCGACGACTCTTAGTGCCTGAAATAACTATATCAGCTTAGCTGTACAGTTGTGGTGAACAAATATATACATACTTATATATAACGTCTGTATATAGTGTAATAACACCACAAATGGTATTGTTGGGGGAGAAAGTTTAGTGCGTGTGTTGAGGGAGTGGCAGCGAGTGGCGGCTGGGGGGTGTGCGGTAACTCTTCGTTGCTTTTCGACTCTCAATACCAACTTAGTGGTTCGTTATGGTGACCAAATATGCAGATACTTATATATAACCTGTGTATAGAGTGTAATAGCAGCAAAACTGTTTGTTTATTGTTTTATGAACATAATAATGAATCACTAATATGCACACCATACTTTTGAGTATAGCGATTATTCACCACTTTATTATATAAATATATTACAATACACACTATAGATTACAAACATACTGTTGGATTTATGAGTGGAGGGAGACTACAGTCCTAAATGCACTATCCATAGCGTTTTTGGGCTGTGCAAACATAGCCCGAAATAACATGTGCGAACATACATTTAAATTGGTATGCTATTGGCTTACTACAAGCTGTTTGTTTCATTGTATAAAATATGGCCTAACCTCTTTAAGAGTTGCATCTTTCCAAAGGTGAATGATTTTTACAACCTACCTAATCCTTGACTACCATTGCTTGACCCCACCCCCCCCCTCCCTCCCTCCCCTTAACCTAGAGGGGTAAGGAATCGAGGTAAAATTGGCTAGTAGATATATTATTTACTAAGCAAAATATGACAACACCACAACTAATACCACACACACACAATTATGACAGTGGTCGGGAGACGGGACCACCACGAGCGTAGCTCTCATCCTGTAATTACACTTGGGTAATTACACACTTGGTTAGACTGTTCAGCAAGGGTGGTACACGAACAAGGGAACATGGGTGGAAACTTGGTACCGAAATGAGCACAGGAATTTGAGAATTTTATTTGCAGTGTCAGGGTACAGTAGTTAGCAAATGGAATGCACTAGGAAGTGTATGGAGGAGGCAGGCTATAGTTAAAGGTAGATATGGTAGAGCCCAATATTGCTAAAGAACCTGTATACAGGTTGACAGTAGAGTGGGAGCAAAGAGCTGAAGCTCTCCCCTTGAACACATCTGTGTATGTAAGTCGTAGTCACCCCCCTCCCCCCTTGCTGTCTTCAAGACTACATTAAGCTTCTATGAACTTCATAATGAAGGTTTTAAATTTCTGGGATTAGCTTTTGTCATTTTTCTCTGTACATGGTTTAAGTTAACTTTTCTATTCCATGGTATGGAGACCAAAACTGTACTCTTATCTAAAATGGCAAGGTTAAGTTTGTATTTTAACTTTTATTGTTATTAAAACTTATTATTAGCTAGCATTTTAGAAATAAATCTAACTTATTTGCTTTATCCTGTTGATTTGTGCATTGATTTTATTGGCTAAAGATCCTTGCTAATTGTGACTATTAGATGTTTCTCGCATTCAGACTTTGCTATTTCAGTATTTAGACTAGTATCTGTTAATTTATTATAAAGCTTTGAGCCATACATTTTTCAGCATAAAGCTGTATATATGTATGTATATGTATATATATATGTATGTATGTATATATGTATATGTATGTATATGTATATGTATGTATATAATGTGTGTGATATATATGTATATATGTGTATATGTGTATATGTGATATAGGTATATATATGTATATATATATATATATATATATATATATATATATATATATATATATCTATATATATATAATATATATATATATAATATTTTTTTTTTAAAGGCCTATTGTGATTGCCTAGCACTTTTGCCTTCATCTGAATGATATTGCATACAATAAATCTCTTCTTAATTAGGGATTTTTTTTCTGTAACCATTATTGGACAATCCTCAACAAAATGAAACAAATTTCATGGAA
>WNGS01039543.1:2419091-2430191 GCA_020271785.1 Procambarus virginalis
AATTTCAAATTTAAATTGGCTCAAATTTGCTAAAACCTTGCATGGCTCTAATTATTATCTTTGTTTAACCCATTCCTTTGTTTAGAACCTAATTC
Source organism: Procambarus virginalis (assembly GCA_020271785.1). NCBI lineage: Eukaryota > Metazoa > Arthropoda > Malacostraca > Decapoda > Cambaridae > Procambarus > Procambarus virginalis. Next base: position 2,419,187 of record WNGS01039543.1, read on the forward strand.
CTAACCTTTGTTTAGAACGCGAAACAATGGGTATAAATTGGACAAGTTTAGATTTAGGAAAGACTTAGGTAAATATTGGTTCAGTAACAGGGTTGTTGATTTGTGGAACCAATTGCCGCGTAACATTGTGGAGGTGGGGTCCCTCGATTGTTTCAAGCATGGGTTGGACATGTATATGAGTGAGATTGGGTGGTTATAAATAGGAGCTGCCTCGTATGGGCCAATAGGCCTTTTGCAGTTGCCTTTGTTCTTATGTTCTTATGTTCTTATGTTCTTTATTATTCCACATCCACATTTATTATTCCCCATGCACCAATACCTTATGTAAGATTGGTATAGTCTGAAACATTTTCCTTTGAGGAAAACCTGGAAAAAAGGTCCAGTGTAGAAAGAGAATGCAAATGACACTACAAAAGAAAAAACTGGAATGTTTAAGACCCAATTTTCCATACAAAGGAGGAATAATTTAAACAGGGAAATTGAGCAGACACTGAAGCATTTTTATCAGATTGAAGAACGGCAACTAGAACAGAAAGCAATTAAAGAAATAAAGAAAAACCCACAATATTTCTTCACATATGTGGAATAAAGAGCAAAAACTACTGCCAGTATTGGACCGATTTGTAAGAGTGAAAGTTCTTACACTGAGGATGACAAAGAAATTGGTGAAATCCTAAAAGAGCAGTATGAGGAAATGGTTTAGCACTCCCATAAACAGCATGGAAATGAAAGATCAGGACAATTTCTTTATGCGTGATATCCAAACCCCTGTAAATATAACTGATGCCAACAAGAGCATGGCAGATTTTGAAAAATAAAATGATTACATGCCCATGCAGTCTGCCCTGGGTCCAGACTCTTGAAATTCAATATTTATAAAGAAATGTAAAGTGCTAATAGCACAAGCACTCGATATAGTGTGAAGAAAGAGCTTGTACATGGGCGATACCATATGCGTTTAAATTGGCAGACATAGCCCCTCTACACAGGGGAGGGAGCAAAGCAAATTTTTTTTTTTTTTAGGGATATTCCTGTGTGTGCCCTAAGCTTCTGGCTGGCCCACCAAGTGTTGTTTGTTTCTATTTTACTTGGGCGGAGTACGAGTATTTATGACTCGTATGGTCACTTCAGTAAGATTTTGCCGTATGTGTTTAACAACAACTTCTGCTCTGTTGAATCTTGGTTGAAATCTTAATGGGTTTGTAACTGTGCACTGTTAGATAATGTTTCAGTGGTCTGTCTGGCATTTCTCCACAGTGCTGACATTTCCTCTCATCTTCTGGAACCTGTAAGCCTATTTCCCATGCACATGGGTATCCAAGCCTGATGTGATGTAAGTGTACTTTTGTTGCTCTACTGCTCCCTTTCATCAAACTAAGTGATTCGTAGTTGGTTGAATTCTTGTACCAACCCGCAGATCCTGATTTTGCAACTGCTGTGTTGTAGTCACTGTACATCTTTTGCATTGCTCTGTTTCTAATTATTTTCTTAATCTGTGATGGACTCTGTGGTATGTAAATGTCTACGTTTCTTCTCTTAGTTGGAAGTTTTGCAGCTTCGTCTGCAATGTCATTTCCTATTATTACCACATGACTTAGCACCCAGTTGATAAGTACCTATCGGCCTTGTCGTTTGAGTGTTTGTATTAATGATGTGACATTTGTGATCAGATGTATGTTATCACATATGTGTTCTTGTTGCACGTTGTTAAAGATTCGCTACCTTGAACAAAGTTCCAAGTAACACGGGCTATGGTGAGCCCATAAACTTCTTGTTGCAAGGTTTCAATGGCGGTTCTCAAATCTGTATGTATGATAACATGTTGGTGTTCAGCAAGAGCATGTTCCAAAGCCTTTTGAATGGCTAGCATCTCTGTTTGTAAAGTCAAACACCCATTTGAGAGCCTCCAACTATTTAGTGTTTCCTGCTTTAACTGCAGCTCCGGTTTCTTGTCCCTGCTGGTCTACTGATCCATCTGTGAAGTGAAGCTGTCGGATGCCAAATTTGCTTCTATATGCATCTGTGCAATGTTACGTAGCAGATGAGGATTTGTCTGGTTCTTTTTTCCTTCAATAACCATAATCTTAGTCTGCTGATGGAGATTCCCCAAGGGGATTGCACAAGTCTGCATGTATTTCGTCAACACCCTTCTCAGTGACTGTTTGTTATATCGAATGTATTGGTGTTTATCGCACAATGGGTCCACCTGTTGCTATTGGAGGCTCTTCTGTCCAGAGTTAGTGCTCCAGTGATTATATCTTTAAGTGAACTGATTCTAGGTCTAGTCAATATCTTAGCAAAGCATTGGACCAGTTACACTAATGTCCCACATAATAAAAGGATTTGAGTGATCATGAGTCGGGTTGTCAGATTCATGGAGACCAATGACCTTCGGTCATGGATTTAGAGCGGGAAGATCATGCCTCTCGTAGCTACTTGACCACTACGACAAAATCATAGGGGCATTAGAAGGGAAATAGAATACAGATATGGTATTCACAGATTTTGCAAAGGCATTCGATAAATGTGACCATGAAGTGATGGCATACAAAATGAAGTCAATTGGAATAACTGGTAAAGTAGGATGGATACTCAATTTGTCTTGCACAGAACATAGAATAAGTTGATCATATAAAATAGTCAAAGTGCAGTTTAAAGCTTTCTGTACCTCAGGGTACAGTCCTTGCACCACTGCTCTTTGTTATTCTTATCAGATACAGACAAAAATAAGTCACAGCTATGTATCCTCCTTTACAGATGACACACACATCAGCATGAAAATTACCTCTGCTGAAGACATTGAAAAACTAAAAGCAGATTTTAATAAAGTTTTTGACTGAGCAGCAGAAAATAACATGTTTAACAGTGATAAATTCTAGGTATACAGGTATGGTGATAAAAATGAGGACCTTAAACCTAATGCAGGTACAAAACACAATCCAATCTGTCCATAGTAGGAAAGCAGTATGTAAAGGATCTGGGAATGATGTCTGACGACCTAATGTTTAGGGAGCATAACGAAGCAAATATTGCGTCGGCCAGGAAAAAAAATGATAGGATGGATTACGAGAACTTTCAAATCGTGGGATCCCATCACAATGGTTGTACTCTTCAAATCGCTTATGCTGTCCCGCCTTGAGAGCTGCTTGGTACTCGCTTCCTCCTTCAGAGCAGGAGAGATTGCTGAAATAGAGGGAGTACAGAGAACACGCACAGGCACGAGAAAGCACCTAAATTACTGGGATTGTCTCAAGGCTCTCCAAATGTACTCGCTAGAAAGGAGACAAGAGAGATATCAAATACCGTATATACGTGGAAAATACTGCGAGAGCCAAGGTCTCAAATCTATACAGTAAAAATAACATACTGGAGTGAATATGGAAGAAAATGCAAAATAGAACCAGTGAAGAGCAGGGGTACCATAGGCACAATCAGAGAACACTGTATAAGCAGAGGTCCACAGTTGTTCAACATCCTCTCAACGAGTATGAGAAATATTGCCGCAACAACCGTGGATATCTTCAAAAGAAAACTACTGGTAGTTAGTTTTCTTTAAGAAGTGACAGACCAAGAAGGCTGTGGTGAATATGTGGGGCCTGTGGGCTGCTCCAATCAACAGCCTGTTGGACCAAGCTTCACTATAGCTCTCAAATCTAGCCTGGCCTTTGGCCGGCTTGGGAGAAAAACTACTACTCTGAACACCACCAAGCAGGTATTGAGCAGATTAGTGCATAATATAATAAGAGGAGAGCAGTGTGAGGAACATATTATATGATTTTAAAAGACTATACATACAATAGTGACACTTTATGTATATTTGGCTGTTGTGTGTGGGTGCTGAAGTGTAGTAACTACTGTATGTATAGGCAAGGAACTTTAGCAATAAAAATGAGTGGTTATCTCGTTGATTTCGGGGCTTTTTTAGTGTCCCCGCGGCCCGGTCCTTGACCAGGCCTCCACCCCCAGGAAGCAGCCCGTGACAGTTGACTAACACCCAGGTACCTATTTACTGCTAGGTAACAGGGGCATAGGGTGAAAGAAACTTTGCCCATCGTTTCTCGCTGGCGCCAGGGATCGAACCCGGGACCACAGGATCACAAGTCCAGTGTGCTGTCCGCTTGGCCGACCAGCTCCCCTGTTAATGAGTGAATTAGTGAATGTTAACATTGTCTATCTGAAGTTGAATTCGATTTGATTTGATTCTTCCAAATATAATGTAGTAGACTTCTATGTTTAGTGCGAGTTTGTTGGTCGACATTCATGAGTGGACTCTTTTTAAATTATTTATAGTATTATTTAGTATGTGTGGGAGTTGGTCTGAATAGATTAAGGTAGTATCAGCAAATGGCATAGGTTTAAGGATGTTTGAACCATTTGGCAAATCTTGAGGTTATCTTGAGACGATTTCGGGGCTTTAGTGTCCTCACGGCCCGGTCCTCGACCAGGCCTCCACCCCCAGGAAGCAGCCCGTGACAGCTGACTAACACCCAGGTACCTATTTTACTGCTAGGTAACAGGGGCATAGGGTGAAAGAAACTCTGCCCATTGTTTCTCGCTGGCGCCCGGGATCGAACCCCTTGACCACAGGATCACAAGTCCAGTGTGCTGTCCGCTCGGCCGACCGGCTCCCTTCATTGATGTATATATAAGAAATGGGTACGAAGATGCTACCCTGTGGTACTGTACTACCACTGTTAATAGAAGAGTTGGGGGCGGTTGTTATTGACGGCTACATATTGGTGTCGTGTCACTTGAGATAGGAGTGAATATAGTTCAGGGTGAGGCCTCGGATTCCATAGTGATGAAGTTTAAGAGGTAGTCAAGGTTTACAATATCAAAGGCCTTTCTCGGGTCAATGAAGAGGCCAATTGTGAACTCATTTTTGTCAAGGGTAGATTAAATAAAGCAGACTAATAATGGCATCATTGGTACTCTTTTGGGAACAGAAGCCAAACTGGCAGCGACTTGATACTGTGTCGAGTTTTACAAGGTAAAATTAGAGCCGTCTGTAATTTTTTAAAAAATTTTGAAAAGTATAGGTAGACTTGATATTGGTCTGTGATTGTCGGCTGTCTCGCCTCCTTTATGAACTAGCGTTACTTACTATTTTTATGGATATCGGGGAAAAATGACACTAAAGAGATTTGTTGAATAGCTATGAATAGGGCAGGGGCAAGCCTGGCCTCGGGCTGGGCTTACCTCTGCTGGGGTTGATGGGGTTTGGGAAGTGGAAGTACTTCCAGAACCCCATCAAGCAGGCAGCACTCTTGTATACCATAGATGGTATTTCACTAGTGTTCCCGGTTTTGGTTTTTAGTGATTGAATTATGGAAAATATTGCAGGAACGACGGTGGCTATATTCAAAAGGCACTTGGACAGGTTCTTGCAAGTAGTGTCGGACCAACCAGGCTGTAGTGGATATGTGGGCCTGTCGGCCGCTCCAAGCAACAGCCTGTTGGACTAAGTTATCACAAGTCGCAAGGCTCGGGGTGGTAGAAGAACTCCTGAAACCCCTTTACGGGATGCTCCAGTTACAGTATATGATGTCTGTCAAGCTGACTAGTAAAATGAGTAGTTAGGATAGCTGCTAGCAACATAAATAGTAATATGTCTGGGTCTTTAGGATTTTTCTGGCAAGGTTAGAACCACGGTTAGAAAAGCTATTAAATTCAGTTCACATTTCTAGGTCTGTTTCAAGTGTGCAACCTTGGAGAGTTTTGTTGGCTTATGTCATTGTTGTTCAGATCCTATGATAGATGGATTTGCACGTGCTTTTCATATTTCCATTTCCATCATTAAATTTCTTATCACAGAAGGAAAGTTTGGCTCTTATTATTCTGGTTAGCATTGATGCTTATCTTAACTACAACTACTGTAACTAGGCCAATCCTATTTTTTTTTTTCATTCGTGTTTCTTTTTAATGGCCTTAACCACTGAACAGTGCTGCTAATATTAGCCGACAACACTGCTGTGCACAATATAAAATTACAAAATTTTTGCATTTTTCCTTCCCCTCTAAGATTGTTAATGTGTTCTCTGATCACCGGGGGGGGGGGTATATAAAAAAAAATTGTAAGAGATGTATTTTGGCCATGATAGGGCGAGGCAGTCCGACAAGATACAGGCGCTGAAAGAGTATGCGTCCAGGCCGGTCTCCTCCACCCTAGCTGTCAGGCGGGAGTTGCCACAAACATATTATTACCTAATTATTCAAATGTCGTTTTTCTTCTTTCCCCAGTAACATTATTCAATAGTGTTATATTTATATAATAAAATGCATAAACCATTGCTATACTTGAAGGTATGGTGTGCATATTAGTGATTCAATTGGTACATAAAACAAGAAAAATATTTTTGCTGTTACAGTGGTACCTCGTTTAAGAGTTTAATTGGTTCCTGGAGACGCCTCGTATTCCGAAAACTCGTATTCTGAAGCGAATTTCCCCATAAGAAATAATGGGAAATGAATTAATCCGTTCCTGACTACCCCGGAAACCCCATATCAAACTAAATTTTTATACCCAATTCATCTAAATAAACCTACAAAACTATGTTCAAGTTATTACTTACCTTGCTGATGAATGCTGTAGGCATATGGAAGATGGTGAGGAGGGGGAGGAGGAGAGGAGTTACTGTTTGGAAGGGGAGTCCCTTTCCATTATCACATCAGGCAGTGAGGACTTCACTGGTATGCACACACTGGCACATTTTGCCTGCATACCACTAGGACTTGCTTGTCTTACTAAGAATTTCTCTAAAGACACTTGTTTTTCCCTACATTTTAACACTTGTCTGTAGTAAGACATCACATTATCATTTAAAAGGTCAATGTAACGGCCTGCTACAGCTTTATCTAGGTGAGTTTTTTCAACAAAACTTTGCAGTTCTTCCCATACTTCACACATTTTCTTAATCAAGGAGGGACATCCTCTACTGCCTCTACTCACAGCTATTTCTTAGGTTGAACCTTATCAATGGCTTTCTTGAGACCCATGGTGAGATATATAATAACAAACTGTATAGTCAAATGACCAAAAATCCAACAAAACACTGAAAATCCAGGTGAAGAATTGATGTGGGATAGTCACTGGGCGCGAGACAATGGTAAACTGAGGGGCGGAGGGGCGACGATCGCCGATCGACCACGCGCTAGGTCGGCCTGTACGCGTATCAACAAACTCGTGTCCCGAGGTAACCCTCGCATTCCGAGACACATTTTCCGAGGAAATCCTGCTCGTATTCCGAAAAACTCTTATACAGGGACACTCGTATTCCGAGGTACCACTGTATTACTTTATACATGTTATATATAAGTATCTGCATGTTTTGTTAACCATAACGAACAACTATGGTGGTATGGTGGCTATGCAGTTTCATTACACTGTATAAGTCACACACAAGCAAACAGATGCCACCTCCCTCACCAACACTTTTCTGCCAACATACTGTTTTTTGCTGTTATTACACCATATGCATGTTATATACAAGTACTGTATCTGTTTTTCACCATAATGAACCACTTAAGCTGGCATGATGAGACCAGACAATAAGTGGCAGCCACACAGCTGATGACTCCATCTCCCTCCCTCCCTCACAAAGATTCCTCCTCCCACAATACTATGCACATCGCTAAGTCTCGCATTCGCAAATATATTAAATGAAATTGTGGAAATGAATACTAATTTCTTGTGATGAATCAAATCAATTAGGCATCACATGAGTAAGATGAACTTGTGTGACCCCTTATGGTCACTGGACAAGGCAGGCCCATTTCCCATTCATGCATTTCACACCCCTCTGTTCCACCCCTTTACTGCGAACAATCTTTGCATGGGCAGTGATACCTGGTGTCTGTGTACCTAACCACTTTATTGCTAATTTTATTTGGACAATGAATAACTGGCATGTCAGGATAAGTAGTGTCCAGAAAGCACTTGGTCAAGTTTCTTTGCCTTGATGGTTTGTTTTGCTATAGTATTAAAAGAATAGTTAGCATGTCCTAAAATGTTAGACCACCACTTTTTGCTGTTGGTAATATTTCTACTTGAATGTTCACGAAAGGTAGGATAGTGACTTCCATAATCATTTAATTTATTTGTGCTTTTACACAAATATTTTCAATTGTCTTTTTCCACAGTGCGATCTTTTGGGACGGAAGATCGACCGACAGAGATGCCAGTTCCTGCCAGGGATGAAGTGTACGAGTATATTATCTTCAGAGGCACAGATATTAAAAAGATAGAAGTTTGTGACACGCCAAAGCAGCCTACCTTACTCCACAATGACCCTGCAATTGTCCAGGTGAGGTTTCTGCTTTACTTATTTTAGCATTCTTCCAAGTATCCCTTGAGGTCAGCCTGTCTCGGGTGTCTTGAGGCTGTCCATAATTATTTTGGTTGAGGACCTCGTAGAACTTTGTTGCTTGTAAACTGTTTAACATGGCGCTTGGATGATATTTAATGCAGTAGGGTCAGTCTTTAAGTTGACTAATGTTCTGTGTGAAACAAGCCCTAGTAAGCATTTGTGATCATAAGGTGTGGGGGGGTGCACAAAATGATTGTGTGGAACAATTCAATAGCCCTAGCCAAAGTCTTTTGCCCTGTTATTTGTAATTGTGCCAGTATAGTAGTTAGTCCTACATAATATAGTAAATCATAATGTAAAATGATTTACATCAAAAAACTGAAAGCAGTCATTAGGGCTTAGTTGTACAGATGCTTTACTGCTAGAATCCACTCGGTAAAACATCCAAACTATTGAACGACTAAAATGTCAGAATCTGTATTCTCTTGAGCGCAGGTGGGAGAGATGCATAATAATTTACACGAGGAAAATAGTAAAGGGGCAGGTTCCAAAACTGCACACTGAAATAACACCATGAGACCAGAAGGCATGACAGGATGTGGAGAATACCCCTGTTGAAAATCAGAGGTGCAATAGGTACTCGGAGAGAACTCTGATGTTGATAGTACAGAGACTGTTCAACACGCTTCCACTACACATAAAGGGGGGGAAGCTTAACTGGCCAACCCCTCGCAGTGTTCAAGAGAGAACTTGATACACACTTCCAAAGGATACCTAATCAACCAGACTGTGATCCATTTTGTCTGACTGCAAGACGCTGCATCTAACAGCCTGGTTGACCAGTCCAGCAACGAGGAAGCCTGGTCAAGGACCAGGCCGTTGGACGCTAAGCCCCAAAATTATCACAAGGTAAAGTAGGGGTGGATCGAAAAATGACTTTCCTGAAATCTAAAAATGTAGTTCTTTATCGGTAACAAATATGCCAAAAGTAAGGCAGAACTTAATTTTTGGGTGATTGGCACTATGTATGGGCCAGCAACTGCTCTGAATGCATCTGCTCAGGGGTCAAAATGGCCAGTATGGCCATGCTGCCATCCACTGGTTCCAGTGAAGAGTAGTGGTGCTATAGGCACAATCAGACAAGACTGTGTAAGCATCAGAGGTCCACTGTTGTTAAACATCCTCCCAGCGAGCATAAGAAATATTGGTGGAACAACCATGAACATAGAGAAAACTTGTTTTCTTCAGGGAGTGTCGGATCAACTGGACTGTGGTGGATATGTGGGCCTGTGGGCTGCTTAAAGTAACAGCCTGTTGGACCAATCTCTCAAAAGTCAAGCCTGGCCTTGAGCCAGGCTTGGATTAGAACTACTCCAGAACCCTATCAAGTGGGTAGATATGATTTGTGGTTCAAATTTTGTAGAATCCTTCCACTTGTATATATATTGGAATTTTTTTCTGCAAGACCGTTATTGACAAAGCCTTTTATTAGGTACTGGCATTGATAAAAAAAAAAGGTGAAAATAGCCTTGTAGGTGGAAGTTATTTATCATACATCGTAACTTTATTTGCCTGCTATTTAATGTGTGACATTGCCTAAGAGTCCTTATCTACATTTTGTGGCTAATTCTATAAAATGTAAGATGGGATAGTTACTCGTGGGTCGTTGGTTTTTGTTTCTCCAGAACCATTCCCTGGAGACCTAAAAACTGGTTGCAAGATGGCCATTGGCTTGCAGAAAAGTTAATCAGCCCTTAAAATTGGTATAGATGTCTATCAAAAGTTTTTGGGATGTAATCCCTCTCCAAACCAGCAACTTGTGCTGATGCCTGGTTACTAACTTTACATATCTCTGAACAGACTGGCTATGACATGGGTGGTTTAGCTGTAAAGGTTTCATTTGGCATCACTCTATCGAAATTTGTCAAGTACTGAATAGCAAGAGAAAACAATGTACAGTATTTCCATCCACTGGCATTAAAATCAGACTGCAAAATGTTACCATAAGTTTAACTATTTAATTTTTAACAAACCCCCAACTATTCAGTACTTGACAAATTTTGATAGAGCGATGCGAATGAAACCTTTACGGTTGTTGATAAAAATTAAAATAATCCAAGTTATGGTAACAATTTGCAGTTTGATTTTAATGCCAGTGGATGGAATTACTGTACATTGTTTTCTCTTGCTCCAGAAGAATCTCTCATCATGACTATCAACACATCCATCTTTTAAAATTTGCATGTAGAATAGTAAGTGATGGAAACCTTCTTCTGTATAACCGTCTTCTGTATGTTGGGGAAGACCTTGTGTGCTCGGAGCTCCTAAACGTTACAAATGATGTGATAGAGGTACTGGATTAAAATAGAGAAAATAAATTTAGTGATTATTCTAATATACAAACTGCCAGATGCAACGGCTGAGGAATTCACAGAACAGATAAACAAAATAGAGAATAGCCTTGATAATTTGGAGAACCCAATACCTGATATTATCTTAGGTGACTTCAACTTGCCTAGTCTCAGGTGGAGAATGGCAAACAATAATATTATACCAGGGAATCTATCAGGACCTAACCAACCACAGATTAGAGAACTACTTAGATTCTGTGACAAATTTTCACTCAGCAGATATCGGAGCCAACGAGAAATGAAATTTCTAGATCTGGTCTTTACGAACAATGAAGACATTATCAGAGA
>WNGS01039543.1:2435750-2486155 GCA_020271785.1 Procambarus virginalis
GTGTGTGTGACCTTGAAGGTGTGAGGGAGGCAGCTGCCAGCTGACTGTGTGTAGCGGCGTCTCTTAGTGCCTGTACTAACTATATCAGCTTAGTTTGTACATTGTGTTGAACAAACATGTAGATACTTATATATAATGTCTGTATAAATGAATAAAACCAGGATGGTGGGAAGAGAAAGTGGGGGAGTGAGGCATTGTTGAAGGAGTGGCAACGAGTGGCTGGCTGTGTGTGGCGGTCACTCCTCGTTGCCTTTCGACTCAATACCACTCGGTGGTTTGTTATGGTGAACAAATCATGCAAACACTTGTATATAAACTGTGTATAGTGTATAACAGCAAAAACTATTTGTTTATTGTTTTATGAACGTAATTGAATCACTAATATGCACACCAGACTTTCGAGTATGCGATGATTCACCCTTTTATTATATAAATATATCACAATACACACTATTGAATAATATTACTGCAAAAAACTAAGAAAAAATCAAAGGCACTGAAATAATTAGGTAATAATATCTTTGTGGCAACTCCCCCGTCAGCTCAGATGACGCTGACCGGCTCTGACGACCGCTCTGTGTGTGTGTGAGTTACAGTGGTACCTCGGAATGCGAGTGCCCCTGTATGCGAGTTTTTCGGAAGACGAGCAGGATTTCCTCGGAAAATATGTCTCGGAACGCGAGGGTTACCTCGGGACGCGAGTTTGTTGATACGCGTACAGGCCGACCTAGCGCGTGGTGGTTCGGCGATCGTCGCCCCTCCGCCCCTCTTTTACCATTGTCTCGCGTCCAGTGACTTATCCCACATCAATTCTTCACCTGGATTTTCAGTGTTTTGTTGGATTTTTGGTCATTTGACTATACAATTTGTTATTATATATCTCACCATGGGTCTCAAGAAAGCCATTGATAAGGTTCAACCTAAGAAAATAGCTGTGGGTAGAGGCAGTAGAGGATGTCCCTTCTTGATTAAGAAAATGTGTGAAGTATGGGAAGAACTGCAAAGTTTTGTTGAAAAAACACGCCCAGATAAAGCTGTAGCAGGCGGTTGCATTGACCTTTTAAATGATAATGTGATGTCTTACTACAGACAAGTGTTAAACTGTAGGGAAAAACAAGTGTCTTTAGAGAAATTCTTAGTAAGACAAGCAAGTCCTAGTGGTATGCTGGCAAAATGTGCCAGTGTGTGCATACCAGTGAAGTCCTCACTGCCTGATGTGATAATGGAAGGGGACTCCCCTTCCAAACAGTAACTCCTCTCCTCCTCCCCCCTCCTCACCATTTTCCATACGCCTACAGCATTCAAGAGCAAGGTAAGTAATAACTTGAACATAGTTTTGTAGGTTTATTTAGATGAATTAGGTATAAAAATTTAGTTTGATATGGGGTTTTTGGGGTAGTCAGGAACGGATTAATTCATTTCCCATTATTTCTTACGGGGAAATTAGCTTCAGAATACGAGTTTTCGGAATACGAGGCGTCTCCAGGAACCAATTAAACTCTTAAACTGAGGTATGCCTGTATTTTGGTTTTGGTAGGGACGCGAGTCTTATTTTCCTCGGCGTCACCCCTTTTATATGAAAGGAACCATCTGAAATGCATCCAAGGCATCCGAGGAAATGCATCCCACATTTTGCCCGACTTACTCGGCCTATTGCGCCCAAAATGTGTCACCTACGATTTATTTTTTATTTTTCCCGTGCTCAGGGAACACAAATTAACATTTTTAGAAGACTAAATAATTTTTTAGATTTTTTTTCTTGCACACAGGGGTGTAAATCTCCTCAGGACCCCTTAGCAGCTTAAGGGTTAAATAGATGAAAATTTGACAATACTGTATTTAAATTTTGGCATATCTAATTTTTTTTTATAGAGGAAGCTGCTCTATAGTTGTAGAGTTTCTCCACCCACCAGACAAAGCTGAATGTAGTGGATGCACACCTACGCCTCATTGGAATAATAATGATATACCGATCCACCAATGAAATGCCTGTGTTGACACGAAGTCACAATACCCTATACTAAACATATACAAGTTTTAATTCAAGTTAACTCCAAAACCACATAATTATACAAAATTCAATTATAAGTTAGGTAACTTTTTTTGTAGCAAAGGCATTATGAAAACACTTTACAATATACCCAAAACAAGTATATTTTTACAAATTTGAAAATCTAAAACTATAAAATTCTTTATGCACATGAACTGATACTTACAGATTTCCTTGTAGCTGTCATCGCTCTCAGTGTTGAGAATTTGACCGATGGCTGTAAAAACAAAAGAATGTCTTAACAAATAAAGTAACTAAATAAAACTAACCATTTATGTTTATAACAAAAAAGAATGTGTTGAATTCTATTTTTATACTGTGTGCACATTCCCCATGTAATTCTCAATATAGTCTTCCAGCTATAACTTGTACCTTCATATATACAGTACTAATACCGTACTGAATACCGGGCTTGTCATACCGGAATGTGTCAAAGTAGGAGGAGTTAGGAAAAGTAACAAAGTTCTTCCCCGTAACTTTTCTGAAAGTATCACTGGAAAATATCCATTATAAGCTTATGTTAAAGCTGTCTGGGGAATGAAACACCTTATTAGAATTATATATGAATAGCAGTGTGGAAACGAATGGTAAAAATGGCAAAGGTTTTTAATGTTGGGGTTGTATAACATCTCCCAGATAAACAATAAATAATCTATTAAAAACTTGTACCTGCTTGATACCAGCTTGGTGGGGTTCTGGGAGTTGTTCTACTCCCCAAGCCTGGCCTGACTTGTGAGAGTTTGGTCCGCAGGCCGCTCCAAGCCAGTTTTCTCTTGAAGATGTCCACGGTTGTTCCAGCAAAAATTCTTATAGTCGCTGGGAGGACATTGAACAACCGCAGATCTCTGATGTTTATACAGTGTTCTCTGATTGTGCCTATGGCACCTCTGCTCTTCACTGGTTCTATTCTGCATTTTCTTCCATATCGTTCACTCCAGTACGGTTATTATTTTACCGTGTAGATTTGGGACCTGTCCCTCCAGTATTTTCCATGTGTATATTATTTGGCATCTCTCTCGTCTCCTTTCTAGAGAGTACATTTGGAGAGCTTTCAGACCATCCCAATAATTTAGGTGTTTTATCTCGTCTATGTGTGCCGTATATGTTCTCTGTATTCCCTCTATTTCAGCAATCTCTCCTGCTCTGAAGGGGGAATTGAGTACTGAGCAGTACTCAAGACGAGACAACACAAGTGACTTGAAGAGTACAACCATTGTGATGGGATCCCTGGATTTGAAAGTTCTCGTAATCCATCCGATCATTTTTTCTGGCCGACGCAATATTTGCTTGGCTATGCTCCCTAAACGTTAGATCATCGGACATCATTATTCCCAAATCCTTGACATGCTGTTTTTCTACTATGGGAAGATTCGATTGTGTTTTGTACCCTGTATTATGTTTCAGATCCTCATTTTTGCCGTACCTCAGTACCTGAAATTTATCACTGTTAAACATGTTATTTTCTGCTGCCCAATCGAAAACTTTGTTTACACTTGCTTGTAAATTTTCAATGTCTTCAGCAGAGGTAATTTTCATGCCGATTTTTGTGTCATCTGCGAAGGATGACACGAAGCTGTGATGTGTATTTTTGTCTATACAATATCTGATATGAGAACCTGTACAGTACACTGTATAGATGGATTAGTTAATTATGTAAGGGCAAACCACACCTGCATTTTCTTGGACTGTCAGAAATTGGACAGTGCTAAAGAAGTGCTAAATTGGACTGTGATAGAGACAACTTCTGATCATGTTTCTTACATGGGATTATAATGGGAACAAGTTCCTAATTTTCCATTGTAAATTAATTGTGTGAAAACTCTGAACATGGTTTCACATAGATGCAATGCTGTAAATGAAAAAAGGCTATATAAAAAAAATATATATATATATATGGCACTTAATTCTCTTGTGATGCCTATAAATTGGATTTTCTCATCACATGAGGATAAAAGAAAGCAGACTAAAACAGAGTTAAAACACCACGCCTGCCTGCCTTCACCCCTGCTGTGCCTGGCTCATCAAGCAAGCCTGCCTCTTCAACCCCTGCTGTGCCTGGCTATCAAGTGAGCCTGCCTCTTCAACCCCTGCTGTGCCTGGCTCATCAAGCAAGCCTGCCTCTTCACCCCTGCTGTGCCTGGGCCATCAAGCGAGCCTGCCTCTTCAACCCCTGCTGTGCCTGGCTATCAAGTGAGCCTGCCTCTTCAACCCCCCTGCTGTGCCTGGGCCATCAAGTGAGCCTGCCTCTTCAACCCCCTGCTGTGCCTGGGCCATCAAGGGAGCCCGCCTCTTCAACCCCTGCTGTGCCTGGCTATCAAGTGAGCCTGCCTCTTCAACCCCTGCTGTGCCTGGGCCATCAAGTGAGCCTGCCTCTTCACCCCTGCTGTGCCTGGCTCACCAAGGGAGCCTGCCTCTTCAACCCCTGCTGTGCCTGGCTCATCAAGCAAGCCTGCCTCTTCACCCCTGCTGTGCCTGGGCCATCAAGCGAGCCTGCCTCTTCACCCCTGCTGTGCCTGGGCCATCAAGTGAGCCTGCCTCTTCAACCCCTGCTGTGCCTGGGCCATCAAGTGAGCCTGCCTCTTCAACCCCTGCTGTGCCTGGGCCATCAAGCGAGCCTGCCTCTTCACCCCCCTGTTGTGCCTGGCTCACCAAGGGAGCCTGCCTCTTCAACCCCTGCTGTGCCTGGCTCACCAAGGGAGCCCGCCTCTTCAACCCCTGCTGTGCCTGGGCCATCAAGCGAGCCTGCCTCTTCACCCCCCCTGCTGTGCCTGGCTCACCAAGGGAGCCTGCCTCTTCAACCCCTGCTGTGCCTGGGCCATCAAGTGAGCCTGCCTCTTCAACCCCTGCTGTGCCTGGCTCACCAAGGGAGCCCGCCTCTTCAACCCCTGCTGTGCTTGGCTCATCAAGCAAGCCTGCCACTTCACCCCTGCTGTGCCTGGGCCATCAAGCAAGCCTGCCTCTTCAACCCCTGCTGCTCACCAAGCGAGCCTGCCTCTTCAACCCTGCTGTGCCTGGGCCATCAAGCAAGCCTGCCTCTTCTACCCCTGCTGCTCACCAAGCGAGCCTGCCTCTTCAACCCTGCTGTGCCTGGGCCATCAAGCAAGCCTGCCTCTTCTACCCCTGCTGCTCACCAAGCGAGCCTGCCTCTTCTACCCCTGCTGTGCCTGGGCCATCAAGCAAGCCCACTGCTTCACCTGCCATGCCTGCCTCACCAAGCAAACCTGCCGGTTCACCTGCTTTACCTGCCTCGCCACGAACACTTCAACAAAGCTCCAACTGTCAAAATCATACACATTGCTGGACTACCCCGAGTTCGACAGGGTAAGATTAGGCCGAGGTTGTTAGGCATTATAATTCAAATAAACATCTAAATATAACCCTTGAGTTGGACTCACTCAAAGTACGGGAGTCTAATACCAATCACCTAATGCAACTGTTCACCCAGCACTAAATAGGTACACACAAGTTAAGTCGGCTTGTTGTGGGGTTGCATCCTGGGGTCAGTAGTTTGACCTAGGGGTGGGCGAGTGTGGGGAAGGGAAACTATCAGGAGAAAGTGCCAAGCCATTACAACTATATAGCAGTGGGAAGGGGTCAGCATAAAGATTTGGGATGGGACGGGGGGAAAGGAATAAGGCCCAACCACTTGGACGGTCAGGGATTGAACTGCATGAAGGGAGACAGGGGGGGGGGAGGGCTTCAATATAAGCCTAACATGTATACATACACTGGCTACCTGTCCCCCGACAGCCCTGCAGATGTTTTCCTTCAAAACAGTACAGGGTATTGCAATGGAGCCTACAAATATTGGCTCAATACATAAAAAATTAATATCACCCTCAACACATATCATAATATGCACATAATTATTCTATGTAATATGGCCCATAGTTACTATCTTTAAGAGTTGTACAAGAAAATACCACAACTAGACAACACTAACCCATAGATTTTCATAAACAAACCCTCACGGTTAGTATTTTCCTGTAGAATTTTGCCATTTACACTCTAGTGTAAACAATGTAACACCCCCTACCATTAACACAACCCATAATTGTAATTATATAAGATGTCATCGAGTGATTACCTGCAGAGTCAGCCATGGTAGAGAAGTTTTCAGAAAACCGGCTCGGGCAACTCTGCTAGCAGTTCCTGCCATCTTGGGAAAAGGCAACACACCCCGGCCAGAGTGCTCGATGTGCCGCCCTCTCTATAACCTATAATATAATTAACTTTGATAACGTGGAAATACAATATTCACAGATTTATAAATATTATTTAATGAATTAGTGTTATTATGCATAAAATAAGCACCATACCCATGATAAGTTGAATTTTGGGTTTGAAATTACTTTTGCCTTGTTATAACTTGTAAAAGCAGTCAGCTGTTTAGTGACAAATCAACAAAGTCTTCAAACACATATATATTAATATATAAGTCTTATGATAGAACGTTAAATTTAAATTAATACAAATTATATTAATATATAATAATGTAATATGAATCTTTATTTGTTTAGTATTTCGTCCAGTCAAACTTTTATGCAAATCATCAAATTTCGACGAATAAAATATATAATATTTATGAACAATGCCTAATAAATTATTATATATATTCTTATGATAGTTATAAATAGAATTTATCAAGAAAATTACATCTTTTCATGTTTCTAAAATTATTGGAACCAGTCTTTCGAAGTGTATCTTTCTCAAAGACTTCGCAAACATAGAAAATGACTAACACTCAATGTTTGTAGCATATACAAACTACTTTATGATTGGTATAAAAGTACAAAATAAATATGGTTGAGGGTGTGAGGCCGGAGAGGGCAGAAGACGCCTCGGTAATAAATGTTTCCGGTGGTTGACCCGTGACGTCACAGACCGGTAACCTTCGTCGGACACAATGAGTGAGACGTCGTTTAAATCGTAGCAAATATCGAGAGACATCGGTGTTAGAAATTGGTTAAAAGTGAGCCTCAAGTATGAGTGGGCCTATACCCTTCCTGGGCAGTAAGATTAGCCTGATATCCAAGTCTGAAATCCGATATGAAGGCATTTTGTACACCATCGACGCTCAGGAGTCGATTATCGCTCTGGCGAAGGGTAAGTTTCGTTTGTTTACAACCCGAGGCGGAAGTGCCTCCATGAATAAACTTCCTCAAACCTTTATGACCTGCAGCCCAAATATACGCTCTTTACTCTGGGGTTCTATAGGGGGTCGGCCTGGGAGTCTATATATACTTATATGCGAGAAAACTAAACGGGGAATTTTTAATTTTTTTTTTTTTTATTTAAGCAATCTGACGCACTTTCATCAGTGACGCACAAGTCCAATTTTGAGCCGCGGAGTTCTGGAAGCCTTTGTTTGTTCCAACACTAAACCTTCAAATATGATATCTGGTGGTGATATGAGACTTGACATAATGGAGCCCACTTGGTAATATTAAGTTAGGAAGATGTGGAAGACTCTCTCTTGACCCACTGTGGCTCTCCCGCTCCGCTACTCCTCGTCTCCATTACCCATGGCTTTAAAATGGGGCGGAAATATTACCCATTCCTTCCGTCCCATCCCTAATCCTTATCCTGACGCCCTTACCAGGGCAATATAGTCGTAGTGGCTTGGCACTTTCCCCCCTGATAATTCCCTACCCTCCCACCCGTCAAGGGCTTTGTCTAAGCTTTGTCATACTCGGCCTCCCGCACTGCTCTGTACAAATAAATAACAAATAACATTTTATTTAGGAAAAGTACATACATAGATTACAAACATACTGTTGGATTTATAGATAAGAGGTAGTACATACAGTACCTAAAGCCACTAATACACATAGTGTTTTGGTCTATGCAAACATAGCCCGAAATAACGTGTGCGAACATGCATTTAAATTGGTATGCTATTGGCTTGCTACAAGCTGTTTGTTTCATTGTATAATATATGGCCTAACCTCTTTAAGAGTTGCATCTTTCCAAAGGTGAATGATTTTTACAACCTACCTAATCCTTGACTACCTTGTTGACCCTCCCCCCCCTCCCTCCCTCCCTTAACCTAGAGGGGTAAGGAATAGAGGTAAAATTGGCTAGTAGATATAATATTTACTAAGCAAAATTAATGACAATACACTAAACTAATACACACACACACACACACACACACATTATGACAGTGGTCGTGAGACGGGACACCACGAGCGTAGCTCTCATCCTGTAATTACACTTGGGTAATTACACATTGGTTAGACTGTTCAGCAAGGGTGGTACACGAACAAGGGAACATGGGTGGAAACTTGGTACCGAAATGAGCCACAGGAATTTGAGAATTTTATTTGCAGTGTCGGGGTACAGTAGTTAGCAAATGGAATGCACTAGGAAGTGATATGGAGGAGGCAGGCTATAGGTTCAAGTGTAGATATGGTAGAGCCCAATATGCTAAAGAACCTGTATACAGGTTGACAGTAGAGGTGGGAGCAAAGAGCTGAAGCTCTCCCCTTGAACACATCTGTGTATGTAAGTCGTGTCACCCCCCTCCCCCCTTGCTGTCTTCAAGACTACATTAAGCTTCTATGAACTTCGTAATGAAGGTTTTAAATTTCTGGGATTAGCTTTTGTCATTTTTCTCTGTACATGGTTTAAGTTAACTTTTCTATTCCATGGTATGGAGACCAAAACTGTACTCTTATCTAAAATGGCAAGGTTAAGTTTGTATTTTAACTTTTATTGTTATTAAAACTTTATTATTGCTAGCATTTTAGAAATAAATCTAACTTATTTGCTTTATCCTGTTGATTTGTGCATTGATTTTATTGGCTAAAGATCCTTGCTAATTGTGACTATTAGATGTTTCTCGCATTCAGACTTTGCTATTTCAGTATTTAGACTAGTATCTGTTAATTTATTATTAAGCTTTGAGCCATATATTTTTCAGCATAAAGCTGTATATATGTATGTATATGTATATATATATGTATATGTATGTATATAATTGTGTGTGTGTATATATGTCGTACCTAGTAGCCAGAACGCACTTCTCAGCCTACTATGCAAGGCCCGATTTGCCTAATAAGCCAACTTTTCATGAATTAATTGTTTTCGACTACCTAACCTACCTAATCTAACCTAACATAACTTTTCGGCTACCTAACCTAACCTAAACTATAAGATAGGTTAGGTTAGGTAGGGTTGGTTAGGTTCGGTCATATATCTACGTTAATTTAANCTATACTGGGTTGGGGCACCAAACTACAGTAACACACGCTATACTGGGTTGGGACACCAAACCACCGTAACATACGCTATACTGGGTTGGGATACCAAACCACAGTAACACGCTATACTGGGTTGGGATACCAACCACAGTAACATACGCTATACTGGTTTGGACACCAAACTACAGTAACATACGCTATACTGGGTTGGGACACCAAACTACAGTAACATACGCTATACTGGGTTGGGATATCAAACCAGATTCATTACAAAACGAGAGCCCTGCAACTCACCTCATATCCACGACGGATGGATGCATGGTCAAAAGTAGAAAAAAAGCCGTCATGAGGCCAGGGGAACTTCGACGTGTGTAGCTCGAGCTCGGAGGCTTTCACCGACTCATTAAGTGCATAAGCCAAGCCTGCAGCTCCTCCTCCAAGAACACCTATCGCAGCTAATACCTGGAAAAGGATTACATTTTATTAATACAGTAAAAGTATCTGGACATTGGTTAGAAAATTTGATGGTCTTCAAAATATAATAGAAATAATTATGCATTCCAGGAGTGGTGCTCTTTTTGCCCAAACTGTTTTTTCTTCTCCAGCTGCATGCTCGGATTATTAAATTATTCACACAAAATTTGTTTGCATATCTATATGGCTAGAACATTAAAGTTGATATAAAATGTAGAGTGGTTACAAAAAGCATTAATGCAGAGCAGTACAGCGGTTAACCACTTAACTGTGCCAACCAAGAAAACACACTGATTTTTCCGTACCCATTCTAAATGTGTGCGAGGTTGGTTGTGTACGAAATTTACTCTTAGGACCTCCAGTGAGAGGCAGCTATCTGGAAAAAATTACCAGAATGCCTTAGGGCTGCTGGCTGGGTTAGTACCGAGTGAGCAACCATGGGTGGCGCACGTGCCTCTGGCTCCCAAACACCTGTCTGACGCGGTGTCGAAAGGTAACGCTCTGTCAGTGAAATTCAAACCTTATTGTTTGAAGAACATAAGGGTCCTAATATTGGTGAAGCTAGGTGCAATAAGGACCTAACACAAAGATTGGATGCAAGTGATACAACACCTATAAAGACGATACAGCGAGTGTATCCAGTTGTAGCTCTGAGTGTCACCCTTGCAATCCTATGCCATCTCTAATTTATTTAGATGATACATACCTCAAGGATACCTTGAGGTGCTTCCGGGGCTTATCGTCCCCGCGGCCGGTCATCGACCAGGCCAGACGAATCGTTTTTTGCATTCAGTGATGATGCATCTGATACAAGTAGCATAGATGAACAGTGTTAGCGGCTTCTATGGTGGTGTTTTCCATAGATATTTTCAAGAATACCTGAATTTGAATCTCTTCCTGACTGATGGACACTCTTTGAGGCAAGTTGAATATCTTCCTGTGTGGGACCATACAAAAGTGATCTTTTCAAGACTACCTCACAAATTGATCTTTTCCTATAATCTTTTCAATACTACCTTATGCTTTACAAGCTTGGCTACCCTCAAGTACTAAAGCCAAGGGTGTACATGAGTGCGTTATTTGCAAGCACACAGAATGAAGAAACAGGAAGCGAAAATTTATCTGTACCTGGTGCAACGAGAGCGAAGTAGCGTTATGCACCATGGACTACTTCATTGATTATTGCTCACTTCCAAAGTACTGAGTGTGTAACGCAGTGTGTTACTGTGTAAATAGTGTGAAACTGTACATATTGTAATTTTAGTGAATTTTTAACAAGTAATATTGCGACAATAAACATTTATTGTGGACAGGTCTATTCTCCAGGTGTTCTACCCATTTAGTTTTAATTATTTTTTCCAATATTTTTACTATTACACTTGTCAATGATACAGGTCTATAATTGAGGGGGGAGGTCTTCCCTGCTGCTACTTTTGTAGATTGGAACTATGTTAGCCTTTTTCCACCCATCAGCTACAACTGTACTCAGGGATGCCTGAAAAATCAGTTTAAGTGGAATGCTGAGTTCAGGTGCAAACACTCAGAACCCATGGTGAAACTCCATCTGGACCAACTGCTTGGTTCTTTCTTAGCTCCTTGAGCATTTTTTCCACTTCGTCTCTAGACACCTCTATGTGCTCATGTTCTCTGGAATTCTTATTGTGTCTAGTTCCCTGAAGATTTCATTTTGTACAAACACTTTGGAACATCGTTTAATGTTTCACACATTTTCTTTTTGGCCTCTTCCTATATTGATTCCATTTTTGTGTCTTTTGGTCTCTGGCCCTCTCGCAATTTCTGTCAAACCAATCCTGTTTCCTAATTCTGCATCTATGTTTTGGTATAAATTTTTTTGTGCATTATCATATATTTCACAAAATTTGACATACATCTCATTTACTTCATGTCCTAACAGCAAGTCTTTCCAGTCAAATTCCTTAAAGAAATGTTTGAGTTCCCCATAATAACTTCTCCTGAAATCAGACTTTTCAACGGCTTCAACCTCATTTTCTTCCAGATTATAATGCATTGCATACTTTATTCCCAAAAAGATATGGTCACGTTTATCCAAGGGAGGGAGGCACTGAATTTGAAATATCTCTTCCTCTTTCCTGGTAAATATCAAATCCAGCATGGAGGGAACATACCTTTCCCTCATCCTCGTAACTTGTTTAACATGTTGAAACATGAATGTTTCCAGGATAGGGTTTATGAATCAACAAGTCCAAAAATCCTGTTTTTAGCTTCATATGCCTCCCAGTCTATGGATTTCAAGTTGAAGTCGCCGACTACCAACAGTCGTGATCTATCTTTATCAGCTCTCGCTATAATCTCTCTCATTATTGTTATAAGGCCCTCTGATTTATTATCTAGCTCCTCCTTTGTCCATGTGTTGCTTGGCGGTGGACTATATGCATTTATGATCGTTAGCTTATCATCCTGATTGCACATCTCTAGTGCTATTATGTCAACTTCTCGTGGATTGGCAATTATTATTTCGTTTACCTTTAGGTGTTCTTTCACCAGCACAGCAACGCCACCGCATTTCCTAATTTTTCTGTCCCGTCTCCAGACCGAGTAGCCTTTTGGGAATATGACCTCATTTAAAATATCGTCGTCAAATTTTGTCTCCGTTAGTGTAACAATGTCTGGTGTCTGCAGCTGTATTACATCACTTAACTCCAGTATCTTTGATCTTACTCCATCTATGTTGGTGTATGCAATTTTCAGGAACATGTCCCCCTCCCTCCTAATTCTTCACTACCCCTTTCTGTAGTGATTTTGTTGGTTTGCCTTTTTTGTACCATTTTACTGGTCTGCATACCTCCTATCACTTTGTAGAAAAAAGAATTGATTTCTTCTTCAATCCTGCTCTCATTTAGACGTTTTGCCCCGTTGAGGTTCAGTTTTATCTTCCCTCTGTCTTTTGAAAGATCTCGTCTTAACGACCATACTTTCCCCTTCCTCATCACCTTGTAATTTTCTAGCATTCCTTAGTACAGTACTTCTTCCATCTATTTGGCACCGTTTTGGGTGATCCTCAAAGGTCGAGCTTTCCCTTTTATGCATTTTCCAATCCTCCTGTAGTCGCAGACATTATCTACGGTAGCAAGACCTTTCACAAGGCCAACAATTTTATCTACTACTTTCTCTTCTTGTACAGCTCTTTCTGACCTAGATGTTATCTCCTTTTCTTTGCAACCAAAAATTATCAAGGACTTACTTCGATCAACTGTGTTTTGCACCAACTTCGGGTTAGATCAAGTTCCTTTCTCACTTCCAGCCTAATGTTTGTTTTATCCTGGTTGCTGCAGTGTTTGGCTTCCTTTACTGCTTCTATTTTTTCCTTCTCCTTGGCCACTTGTGCATAGGTGAGTTGCATATCTTTTTTGCACTGTTCTATTCCCTGTGTAACTTCATCTGTACTGAAAAGCTGTTTTTCATGTTGAATTTCCTTACCTAACCTGTTGTAGTCATTTATGTTTAAATTTGACTTAATTTCTTCCAAAACTATATTTAAAAGTGTATTTTCCTCTTCCATGGCTTAGCAATTTGTTTCCAACTGATTCTTGTCCTCGCATAATTCTTTCAATAACCCCGAGACCTAAAACCTCGCTACTCGAGTGCTCATTACTTTCTTTCAATTTGCCGATTATTTCTGCATGATAGTTCACTATAATATCTAATTTTGCCAATTTGTTGTGTAGACTGCTTATATTAATGCTTTCTTCATTAACCCTTAAACAGCGAAATACATACATATATGATGGGAGTAAGTGTTATAAAATGGTGTTAAAATAGTTTAAAATAGTCCCGCAGATACATAGAGCTCACATCTGCTTCCTCAGACCACCAGTAACCATCCTCCATCTTGAAAAAACCCCGAGTCCCTCACTTTCCTTCTAGGGCCTTTGTAAGAAAATGATTCACCATCCAGTGTCTGAATGTTTAGGGCAGCCATAGAGGATACACTAAACTTTTAGCAACAGCAAATGAGTGATTACCATGTATATACTTGAGGCAAAATGTGTGTTATATGCAATTTTAAGATTTAGGCTTAAAAAATATATATATACATGTATTATTATGAATAAGTATGTGGGTGTCTTTATATCTATACTTGTATATCCATACATACATATTTTCAAAGTTTTACATAATACAGTAACTTTGACACAAATACAACCTGTTAGCATGAAAAAAATAAATAAATTGAGAAACAATTAAAATAAATCAATAAAGTTATTCCTATGCAGCACCTCAACTAAAATTATGCAACTTCTCAAGGCCACTACAGCTAAATCAGAAGAGTTGGAGACTTTTTATTTGGATTTTTGTGCTTCCTGAAGGTTAATTAACAATGTCATAAGAAAAAATAATTGTCAAAAAGGTAGGAAAAACGTAGGAAAAGGCAATATTACTTCATCTCCACACTGAGAAATGTTGACATGCTGAAGCAATGGCTCCTGTGGTGTTACCACCTGGTGGTGACCACCAATGGTGGTGGGAGGTGGAGGAGGCCAAAACCATCAGTAATTTCAAAGCATTATATGACAGAGTGCTGGGGAGACGGGACACCACGAGTGTAGCTCTCATCCTGTAACTACACTTAGGTAATTACCTGTTACTAGGAGGAAAGGGTGGGAGGTATGATCATTTATTCCTTTATTTTGTGATTTTTTTGCAGTTGCCTGCTTTGCTTCCTTTCGGCAGGTGTTCAGTGAGGGCGATCAAAGATCGTTTGCTCCTTGTGCCTCTTTATATATATATTTATCTAACTTTTATATATGGAGCTATCTCAGGATACTAGTTATAAGGACACCGAGGATGTCCCTCTCCCAAAAGTGAGAAGTTTTATTACATATCACACTTTTTTTTTACCAATAGAGCAATAAACCCATGGAATTGCCTACCCATTAAAACCACAAATTTCAAGACAGTACAGGACATATATTTTTTCAAGTACTGTACAGTGGCACCTCGACTTACGATTGCCCATACTTACGATAATTTTGAGTTACGATGTAAATTTCATCGAAAAATGTGACTCGATATCCTATGATGTCGTCGACTTACGATATTTGTTGGTACACGTTCAGGTCGACCGAGTGCGTGGTTCCCGGTCACGCGGCCGACCTGCCTCAGTTTACTACATCTGCCTGCTTAGTGATGATCGCGCCCATAAGAAATTTCGCTTTTGTGGTGATTTTTTTGCATTTTGAACATGAAAGTAATTATTATATATCACGCCATGAGTCCCAGGAAAGTCAGTCGTAAGGCTCAACATATGAGATCCCATGTAAGGATGACCATCGAGCAGAAACAACAGATCATTCGTAAATATGAAGATGGTGTGCGGGTTGTTGGACTGGCTAGGCAGTACAACAAATCTCAGTCAACGACATCCACCATACTGGCTAAGAAAAAGGACATTATGGGTGCTAAAGTGATGCATCATTACCGACAAATATTAAAACGAAGGGAAAACAAATGTCTCTTGACAAATTTGTAGCGAGACAAACAAGCACTGAACCACAACCAGGTCCTAGTGGTATTCAGGCAAAACGTAGGAGAGAGAAAACATCACTGCCTGATGTAATAATGGAAGGGGACTCCCCTTCCAAACAGTAACAACTCTCCTCCTCCCCAATCATCACCATCATCACCATCAAATCTCAGTCAACGACATCCACCATACTGGCTAAGAAAAAGGACATTATGGGTGCTAAAGTGATGCATCATTACAGACAAATATTAAAACGAAGGGAAAACAAATGTCTCTTGACAAATTTGTAGCGAGACAAACAAGCACTGAACCACAACCAGGTCCTAGTGGTATTCAGGCAAAACGTAGGAGAGAGAAAACATCACTGCCTGATGTAATAATGTTAGGGGACTCCCCTTCCAAACAGTAACAACTCTCCTCCTCCCCAATCATCACCATCTTCCATATGCCATCAAGAGCCCTACATAAAGATAAGATAAACTTAGGTACTGTATTGTAGTTGGAAAAAAACATTGTATTCAGTATAAAATGTATTTGTATGTTTATATTTTGGAGGGTGGGAACGTATTAATTCAAATCCCTTTATTTCTTATGGGAAAAATCGCTTCGACTTACGATCCGTCTCTGGGAATGGATTAGCATTGTAAGTCGAGTCCCATTGTACTTACAAAATACATCCGCCCCCATTAAAAAAATAAACATTCAAGTTAAGTGAATAAAATTGGGAAAGCCTTTAATACAATCAAATTACCCATACACTGCTCCAATTGTCTTATGTGATTTTTCCCTCTTGATTTTTAACCATTCCTAAATTAAACATTTAGGAAAGTTTTATTCCCGAATGTACTCAATGTAGTACTTTTAAATAGCTCCACAATTGAGGGTTAATATAAGATATACAAATCATGAGAATTGTTGTTGTAAATATAGTTCAGAATTAATTACTTTATCTGTAACTAGGTGTAGGTAGGTGTTGCTAAAATAAGATGCATTTGTGGGGGTGTTATATAACTTATGTTTTATCCTAACCCTTAAACTGCGCATGGGCATATATATAAACGCCATGAGTAACATGTCCCACGGTGCGCATGGCATATATACGCCATAGGGTGCCAAGCAGATTCAAATGGCCCGCGGCTACATGGGGTTCACATTAGCTTCCTCAGGGCTCTTGTAAACAGACACCAAAAAATCATGGCCAATATTCTCTGCTGTGAGAGCCACAGTACNTGTCTCGGAATGCGAGGGTTACCTCGGGACACGAGTTGTTGATACGCGTACAGGCCGACCTAGCGCGTGGTCGATCGGCGATCGTCGCCCCTCCGCCCCTCTGCCCCTCAGTTTACCATTGTCTCGTGCCAGTGACTATCCCACATCAATTCTTCACCTGGATTTTCAGTGTTTGTTGGATTTTTGGTCATTTGACTATACAGTTTGTTATTATATATCTCATGGGTCTTAAGAAAGCCATTGATAAGGTTCAACCTAAGAAAATAGCTGTGAGTAGAGGCAGTAGAGGATGTCCCTCCTTGATTAAGAAAATGTGTGAAGTATGGGAAGAACTGCAAAGTTTTGTTGAAAAAACTCACCTAGATAAAGCTGTAGCAGGCCGTTGCATTGACCTTTTAAATGATAATGTGATGTCTTACTACAGACAAGTGTTAAAATGTAGGGAAAAACAAGTGTCTTTAGAGAAATTCTTAGTAAGACAAGCAAGTCCTAGTGGTATGCAGGCAAAATGTGCCAGTGTGTGCATACCAGTGAAGTCCTCACTGCCTGATATGATAATGGAAAGGGACTCCCCTTCCAAACAGTAACTCCTCTCCTCCTCCCCCCCCTCCTCACCATCTTCCATACGCCTACAGCATTCATCAGCAAGGTAAGTAATAACTTGAACATAGTTTTGTAGGTTTATTTAGATGAATTAGGTATGAAAAATTTAGTTTGATATGGGGTTTCTGGGGTAGTCAGGAACGGATTAATTCATTTCCCATTATTTCTTATGGGGAAATTCGCTTCAGAATACGAGTTTTCGGAATACGAGGCGTCTCCAGGAACCAATTAAACTCTTAAACTGAGGTATGCCTGTACAGGTTCGTAAGTACTTGCGTAACTGCTTCGTGAATCTGGCCCCTGGTAGTTAACTCCTGGTTTTGAGGCTGAGTTTTCACTTGGTTGGGCTTGCAGTCAAATTCCTTTAACTGGACTTGGTGGTGCATGTTTTCCCTCTGAAATGTTGAGTTAGAGTTCCATCTGAACTCTGGTTTGGCCATGTGTGAGTTGAGGTTTAGCTATGAGTACAGTTTCTATTTTTTGGCATTTTGGAGTGCATTTTCTCTGACCTTTACTGAGTGAAAGGTGGTGGTTTTCTTTTTTGGCTGAAGGCAGGCCTGCAAATTGTTTGGCTTGATAGTATGGCTAATTGTGATACTGTTGTTTCTAGCCCTTGATTTCTCTTGTGGCAAGATTTTGTATTCTAGTTCTTGGAAGTGCTTCTCTCTTTGTTCTCTCATGATAGAGTAGTGGTTTCAAAGTTCAGTCCTAGCCTTTATTTTGAGGAAGGCAAGTTGTTTGCTTTGGTTCCCTCTCTCTTTGTCCAAACTTTATCTGTATTCTCTGTGGGCAAAATGCAAAGTGGGCAGAACCTAGCCACCCTGTAGTTGTAAGTGCTGGCACGTGCTGAGGGTGTAGTAGTCTGTTGTGCAAGCTAGCAATTAACAATGTGTTCTTTTTGACGGTCTCTGATGCTGAGGAGAGTTTTGAGAGTGAAGTCTTTATTCATCTGGGCGGCTGTGCTGCTCTGAGCTCTGAGACTCAAACTGTGGACCCCGTGTGTGTGAGGACAAAGTTTATTTTAGATGTACTGTATAAGCCTTCAGGTCATTCTGGGCTGGATTGAGAATTCTCGCATTTCCTTTGCACCAATATGACCCGTCAATTTGACTGTACATAGAGAACTGTACATAGTTCCTGCTCATGAGAACAGCAGCAACTTGTGTAGCAACCAAATGCATTGTTCCAAAATTAGATTTTCTTTACCATAATTTGAATGCCTTATTTGGTCTTGGACTTGGCAGGTAAGTGCTTAATATGTCACTGAACTTTGATAAGCTTGTTGAGCCTTTTCTTTATCTTATCAACTTTATTTTTTTTATATTACAGTACTATATCTTCATATAGTGCCAACAATCCTCAAAGTCATTGATGTTATATATGAACCTAAAAAGTTATATTAGACTTTTTAACACATGGCATGAAATAAAAGAGGAAACATTTTGCTATAAAATAACTCTGAAATTGAGTCTCTACATGGACTATCCACAGACAGAGCAGCCTCGCAACTAATATTTACCGGATTTTTGAGCCTCGAACATGGTAGGACACTTCGGCACTGGTCCTTAACTTTTGCTAGTGTTTACATAGTAGTACAGTTGTAATTGAGGACTTGCTTATGAACTGATTAATGAGTCTTGTTCCATGGAAAGCAAGTAGGGTACGGCTTACAATGAGCTGTGGGAAGGAAAACTCGATGCCCGCCGACAAGTCAGAGGTACTGTAGTCTGCTGCTGTAGTCCCCGGTATGGCAAGGCGGAGACTATAAGGGAGGTAGTCTCTCACTACAGTTTGGTGAGGAAGCTCTTAATCATCTTACAATTTTGGATTTGATAATGATCTTATGTACAGTATATAATTTTGATACCAATTGTTTGCCAAGGGAGCCGGTCGGCCGAGTGGACAGCACGCTGGACTTGTGATCCTGTGGTCCTGGGTTCGATCCCAGGCACCGGCGAGAAACAATGGGCAGAGTTTCTTTCACCCTATGCCCCTGTTACCTAGCAGTAAAATAGGTACTTGGGTGTTAGTCAGCTGTCACGGGCTGCTTCCTGGGGGTGGAGGCCTGGTCGAGGACTGGGCCGCGGTGACACTAAAGCCCTGAAATCATCTCAAGATAACCTCAAGACAGAACACTAATAATTTTTCCATGAGTCAGGTTCTAACGAAATTTAAAAAGTTAATTTTTCATTAAATTTAAGGGGCAAATCTGGCAAAAAGCGGGCATTGACAGCGGTCGCCAGGGCCGGTCAGCGTCACCCGCGCTGACAGATGGGAGTTGCCACAAAGATATTATTACCTAATTGTTTCAATGTCTCCGATTGATTTTTTCTTAGTTTTTTGCAGTAATATTATTCAATAGTGTGTATTGTAATATATTTATATAATAAAAGTGGTGAATAATCGCTATACTCAAACGTATGGTGTGCATATTAGTAATTCAATTATTATGTTCATAAAACAATAAACAAATAGTTTTGCTGCTATTACACTCTATACACAGGTTATATGTAAGTATCTGCATATTTTGGTTACCATAACGAACCACTAAGTTGGTATTGAGAGTCGAAAAGCAACGAAGAGTTACCGCCACACACCAGCCAGCCACTCGCTGCCACTCCCTCAACACACGCACTAAACTTTCTCCCCCAACAATACCATTTGTGGTGTTATTACACTATATACAGACATTATATATAAGTATGTATATATTTTGTTCACCACAACTGTACAGCTAAGCTGATATAGTTAGTTCAGGCACTAAGAGTCGTCGGTATGCACAGCTGGCGGCTGGCGGCTCCCTCACTCATTCAAGGTCACACACACACTAAACTTTCTCCCCCAACAATACTGTTTGCTGCTATTACACTCTATACACAGGTTATATATAAGTATTTGCATATTTTGGTCACCATTACGAACCACTAAGTTGGTATTGAGAGTCGAAGAGCAACGAAGAGTTACCGCCACACACCAGCCAGCCACTCGCTGCCACTCCCTCAACACACGCACTAAACTTTCTCCCCAACAATACCATTTGTGGTGTTATTACACTATATACAGACGTTATATATAAGTATGTATATATTTTGTTCACAACTGTACAGCTAAGCTGATATAGTTAGTTCAGGCACTAAGAGTCGTCGGTATACACAGCTGGCGGCTCCCTCACTCATTCAAGGTCACACGCACTAAACTTTCTCCCCCAACAATACTGTTTTCAGTGTTATTACCCTATATACACATATTATATATAAATATCTACATGTTTTATGCACTGTAACTGTACACCTAAGCTTGTAGTGCGCCCAAAGAGCATAGTGGCCACCCTCTAATCAGCTTGACAAATCGTGCAGACGACGTCACCTCCGTCACCCAAATGGCTCCTCCCAGCATAATCCTTTTGCTGTTATTACACTAATACACACATTATATATAAGTATCTACATTTGTGTTCACCATAGAAAACCACTGAGCTGGTATGGTGAATGTAAACAATAACAGGTGGCCACACAGTCAGTAAACAATGCTGTCTCTTTCAGTCTCTCAGCATCACTCCTCCCACAGTGCTAATTATTACAACAATCCTGCTATTATCACAACCCTGGTTATTTATATCACAGTCACGGGTCATCTGTAATATTGTCATCACTAAATAATAACAGTTATATATTTATTTTGACATTTTTCGGTGATGCTGTGGTCACAAGCTGAACAGCAATGCTGATCGCTCATGCTGCGTGCGCCAGCCTTGGTTGCTCCAACAGTAATGTGCCTCTCACACCTGAGAATATTGCCCACGATTTTTTTTTTAAATTGCGTCTGTTTACAAGAGCCCTGAGGAAGCTACTGTGAACCCCGTGTAGCCGCGGGCCATTTGAATCGGGAATGGCACCCTATGGCGTATATATACGCCATGCACACCGTCGGACATGTTACTCAGGGCATATATATACGCCATGCGCAGTTTAAGGGTTAAGAAACAAATTTCCCATTTAAAATAAAGGAAATAAATTTAATCCATTCCACTCCCAAAAACATCCATACTTGTATGACATTTTTTATGTAAATATAATACTGCACATGTAACTGTAAATGTTTTGTTGTACTGTTTTCATGTTTACTTTACCTTATGAAGAGTCGTTGCTGGCTTGAGGGAGACGATGGGGTGGCGGGGAGGAGGAGAGGGGTTATGGTGTGGAAGGAGAATCCACCTCTGAGTCAGGCGGGCTCTCTCTTCTTGGGAATTTCACCCCACTGGGACCGGGTTGTGGTTCACTATCACTGGCTCTTCTTTTCTCTACTTTTGCAAAGAACGTATCTATTGACTATTGCTTTTGACTTTGTTTAAGGATGTTCCTAAAACAAGACAGCAAATTGTCACTTTCGCGCTCTCGGTAAACAAAAAAAAAAAAAATTGCCCCAAGTGCGCTTGGCGTTTCAGGCGATCGAGCAGCAACACTGAAAAGTGTATACTCTTTTCACTGTCCTGACCTTGATTTTTGATGTACGTATTTCATTTTTGTTCCAATGTGTTCGCAATAGAATGTTCTAGAAGAACATATGTATAAAATGTCACACAAGGATGCGTTAGACCAGCACCAAATAAAAAACTACGTTGATTACTCTCATCGTGTCAACAATACAATGGTCTTACCACGAAGATACAATACAATGCCGTTCTCCCAAATAGGCTATGTGGCTATTAGAGAAAACGGAAATTTCATGGCAAACATGTTTATACTATCCCCAAGTCGATTGGATAAGAATTGGATTTTATAGAAAAATTTGTTCAAATGATACTTGAGCTAATATGTCGCGCTCAAGCAACATATACCTGCGAAAGTGTTAAATTAATTAAACATGTTCACACACTGGGTTGTCACTGCTTTATCAGGGCAGCTTTTCCAAGAATGCATTCACCTTTTCAAACATTCCCAACACTTCCCTGATCTCAGTGGAAGAGGCAGCATCCTCCCTTACTTCCTCATTCCCTTACTAATGGTGTAAATTGTTGGTGAGAACATGCCATACTCCCTTGTGAGATCAGTCACGCAGACACCACACTCATGCTTTGCTATAATTTCCTTCTTGAAATCCACAGTACAGTAATTGTGTCTTTCTTCCTCTTGACAACACTATCTTTAGCAAGTAGCTTCTTTGGCGACATCGTGTGTTACAAATTGTAGTCACAAAACCACTAAAAACCTAAAGAAAAGCGCAAATAAATCCAGAGGGATGTTTGTCATGTGTGATACAACACCACCACTGGCGTCGGAGGCGTCCGAGAATTTGCGAAAACCCACGAGACTCTAGGAAGCACCATGTGGTTTTGCTCGTTAATAGAGGTGAAGCTCGTTAATAGAGACAAATTTGCTGCGAGTGGCTCGCTCGTTACTGGAAATGCTCGTGAATAGAGCCGCTCGTTAATCGAGGTTCCACTGTACTTAGTTTTTCTCTTAACCACTTAACTGCGCCAACCGAGTATTCTCGGTCAGCGGGAAACTGTGCCAACAGAGAAAACTTTTATTTTTCCGTATCCATTCTAAATGTGTGCAAGGTTGGTTGTGTACGAAATGGACACACAGCACGGTGGTTAAACTGGTTGAGAGAGGGACAGTCTTTGGCATGATTGGGAAAGTCATTCCACATTTTGGGACTCTTGATTTGCAGAATTTAATTTACAGAGGATTTCTAGTTTGGTCAAGTCGCACTCTTGGAATATCAACTTTATATTTGTTTCTAGTCTGGTGCTCATGGGTTGTTGCAACCTTCTTGAAAGCATTGAAGGTCAGGATTGGCATTACAGTTCTGTTTTATATATATAGAGTACACTTTAAAGGATATCTTGGTGTTATCTTGAGATGAAACCAGCATTGAATGTTATGAAATGCAGTTTACTGGGTAAGCCCTGGAGGCTCCCTGGCACCCTTCGTCCCTCCAGTCGGCAGTTTCGTTTTTTATGTTTAGCTTCCGAACTAAGGTGAGGGGCCAGCACATGGGTCCGAGGCTTCCCTATCATTTGCAAGGGATGTGCCAATGGATGAGAAGAAACTATTGAATTTAATGGTAGTGTCAGAGGCAGAAGCATACCATTTTCATTGGCTTGGAGTATTGGTTTCTTATTAAAGATCTACTTTGATCCTAATACAGTGGCATCTTGGTTTATGAATATAATCCAATCCAAGAGATGGTTCATACTCTGAAAATGTGTAAACTGAAATAAATTTTCAATAGGAAATAATGTAAATTGAGTTAATTCGTTCCACACACCCAAAAATATTAACTTAAAAAAATACTATTTTATACTGAATACTACTCATATTTTTGACTATACCTTACCTTTATTGAGGACTCTTGTTGGTGTATGGTCTTGTTGTTTGTCTGAGCTTGGCCGCCTCTCTCTGCCTCACAACACTATAAATACTACTTCGTTTTTTAAATTTCTCAAACCATCCCCCTGCTTAAATGTTCATATCTGCATCACTCGTTCCAGGGGGTTTTCTTTACAAGATCTTCATGCATTGGCCTTACTTTTTCACAAATGATGGCCTCAGAAATGCTATCACCTGCTAACTGCTTGACGTTGTTTGTCCAAATTAATAATAACTTTTCAACATCCTCAAGTGTGTGTGTTCTTTGTTTCGTGATTGTTGTTACGTCTTTTGCCACTTTAGCACTCGTAATGTCCTTTTTCTTAGCAATTAAGGTGCATATCATTGAAATAGGTTTATTGTACTGCCTAGCTAGATCAACAACCACTCTCATATCATTTTCATGTTTACGAATAATCTCTTGTTTTTCCTCTGTCGTCATCCTCACAATTATTTTCTCAGGTTGAACTTTACCACTGACTTTCTTGGGACCCATGGCATGATATATAAAAAACCTTTTATGTCCAGAAACCAAAAAAGCAGAAAAACAATAAAATTCTTAACAAAGAATTCAAGCGTGGTCGTCACTAGGCGGGATACACTGGTAAACTGTATGTGCCTCGCCCCACGTCCAGCGGAACCCATGCACTTGACCCATACATGTATCAACAAACATTCATATTCCGAGGCAAACTTCAAATGCCGAGTCTAATTTTACAAGGAAATTTACTTCATATACTGAAAAATTTGTAACCTGGGGACATTCGTAAACCGAGGTTCCACTGTATTTGGAAAATAGTACTGTTTTCTTCATGTTGCATAACATTTACAATGTGTGGTATGGTGATTCTCTTGCCATATTTCTTTTAACATAATTTTTTCCTCAGGCGGGTGCAATGGTTCGGGCATCAAAACTGCCCAAATTGCAGGATGCTGCTGAGAGTTTACTTGGAAGTGTGTGGGGAGTCTCTGGTCCAGGTGAGTTTGAAGTCTCCATGATGTTTTGGCAAAATTTATTATGTAAGCTACTGTAATTTTTCTCAAGTGTGTGGAAAGTAAATATGTTATTCATTTAGTATATTTTGGTCATTATAGTACAGTATTTCTGATGTTCTTTAACCAGTTTCACTAATTTGTGTTCAAATGGATAAATACAGTAATTTTTTATATTTTCTTTCAGTGGTGACAGCCAAGCAGATGAGTGGGTCTGCTATGTACGAGTTGGTGCGTGTGGGTCACCAGGAACTAGTCGGAGAAATCATCAGGCTGGAGGGAGACATGGCCACCATCCAGGCATGTTATTCGATTTTGGTTGTTTATTCATTAAAAATGGCCCTCTTAACAATCTGCAGTATGCAGTATTTTAATCTTTCCCTTAACTTAGCGATTCCCAAAGTGGGCAGCAGCACTCCCTAGAAGGAGCTCGGGGCACCAGGAAGAATACCCGTTGAATAGCTGTCAGTGATTCCGAGGATCAACGTCCCTGTGGCCCGGTCTCTAATTAGGCCTCCTGGTTGGTGGTCTGGTATTCCAGGCTCTTCACTGCAGCTGCTCACAGCCTGATATACAAATCACAGCCTGGTTGATCAGGTATCCAATTTTTAAAGTGCAGAATTTATTGCTCTACCTTCTGGTTTAAAAATAAATCATTATAATGCTACTAAAGGTACAAAATGGAATGGGACACCCTGGAGATAACTTTATAGAGCCAAGACAGGGGGGGAAGGGACGGTTCTACAGTTTTTGGAATACAACCCTCTCACTGTAATGCCATTTTTCGACCTTGATCTTTACCAATGGTCTAAATTTTGCCAAAAGAAAATAATGAAGCTTCATTTCTAATAGAATGTGATCTAAGTACAGTAACTAAAACCAGCCAATATCCATTTCCGAGACATAATAAATGCAGCTCGGTACAACAAAAGCATAATTGTTAGTTTATTTTTTATCATTCCTCATGTTTATTTTATTTCTAACTAGGAAAAAGTGTGCTCTACCATGAGAAATAAATACAAGTACACCTGTATTTTCATACAAAGAATATTAAATTAATTTTGTTTGTCATGTACTGTAACAAATGCTTCAAACAATAAAATTCCAGGCTATAAGTGTCAGTTTTGTACAAGGTGTTGTGACTGGCTCCTTCTCAGATACACACCCCACATCTCAGTTGTTATTATTAATAAGTATGAAAATGGCATTGAGAGGAAAACAGCCACAGTGGAGAGCATGATTGGTGGAAAACAAAGATCAAAACCCCAATAGAAATGAGAAGTATAGAATTCATGTACAAATACAGATGGAATTATGAATAAAGGGGTAGAACTGCAAGAACAGGTGGCAGAATGGCATCCTTACATCACTGCAGTTGTGGAGAGGAAGCTGATGATCATAATAACGGATGGAGTACTTCCAAGAGGATACTTGGTGGTATGGAAAGAAAGGATGGAGAGGTGGGGGTAGTAGCCCTACTGATACAACAACAACAACAACAACATTGGAGCTTTGTGGAGACGGAGATTCCAGAGGTAACCAACCAGCAGGAATTTCATACAAGGGTATAAGAGTGAGAATAATATAGTGGTAGGTGTTATATACAATCCTCTAATAACTACAGGAAGGTCAAGGGGGAGGAAGATGATCAATGCAATGAAACATGCCTGAAGTGAATAGAGAAGGTGACAAGTGTATAGAAGGTAAAGAAGTGGCTTCTTGCCACTTCTCCACAGTGGCAAGGAGAACCAGAGATCCTTGTACGTGGTGATTTTAGACATGGGGAAATAAACTGGTAAACAAAGGAAGCTCATTGGGGAGAAGGAACATGGAGAGCAACATTTGTGTACACTACAGGCTAACACTTCCTGTGGCAGGACCATTGCTCTTTTTAATATATGTAAATGACCTTGCAGAGGGAGTGAGCATGTACATATCAATATTTGCAGGTGATACAGATTGCAGAAATATTCTAAATATAGATACATGTTGTTTTGATTCTTGCAAATATTTCCACCTGAAATTGTGTAAAAATTCACTAAACAAGAAGTAATGCTTTAAGAGACTGCTCAGCTTTTCATTTCAAAGGAACCAAGTGGATAAAATCCAAAGGCGGCCATCATGAATACAGCAGCACCCATACATACCAGGGTAATTTACCAGGGGTCTATTTTAGTAAGAGAAAGAAAAGAAAAGAATGGTAAGACGTGTCCAAACTCTACCATCAACTTGGTCAACTACTTGACAGAACACAGATAATGAGGCACATTTAAGAGAACCAGATATTAACACCAAGTAAAATACCCAGCATTTCCACAAATAGGACAACATTTTAGCTATTTGTCATCATACAAGGTATTAAAACATGCAAAACAAAGTTTGCTTTATAACAGGCCTCTTAAATGAGGCAAATGCAATGTTTGCAACTTTAACTGAACCACTTACTAGGGGGCTATTATGGCAGTGACACATGGATACTACAGTACAATCTTTTCAGGTGTGACAGGAAACACAGGCTACAGGGTGGGGTCAGCCTGTACATCAAAGACTCGGTCGTCTGCACAGTGCTGCTGAACACCACAAACGATATGGTGGAAGTGCTGATAATCAAAATAGAACTAATAAATGTGGAGATTGTCCTTGTATATAAATCACCAGATGCAAATCCTCAGCAGTTTAAAGACCAACTTATAAAAATAGAATGCTGTTTACAAAAGCTCACAAACCCTGCTCGAAACATCATCCTGCTTGATGATTTCAACTTATGGCATCTAAGAAACAAAAATGTGGCAAATACTGTTATACTAGAGAGAATCCCAGGAAATAGTCTAAATGTAGTCACACACAAATGACCTCTTGCAGGTGTGACAGATTTTCTTTGAACCAGCAAATAGAACCAACTAGAAAAGAAAATACCCCAGGTCATATTTTGACAATGATGAACTGATTATGGACATAATGATTACAAATACAGTACATGTTACTCAAATCACATCCTAATTGAAGTTCAAATGCATGGACAATAAACCTGTGCAGCCAGTCTCAAATACAAGAGGAGGAGAATTTAGCAAATTCAATTTCAATAACAAATTGATTAACTGGGATTGAATATACCAAGACATCGCAGAAATATGCTGAGAAGAACAGCTAGATAATGCAAACTTAAACCAGTGCTTCGAGAAAACAGGCACAGTAGCCCTATAAATGAGGAAGTCGCATATCACAAAGGTAAAAGACAAATATGCAAACTGGAATGAGAACGGTGTTACCCCTATAGGTGAAAAAAAAAATGCAGAACATCTCAAGCCCTCCACTCTGCCAGTAACAATGAAGGCTATGCAGAGAAATGGAAACGATCACACTCAAGCTGCAAGAATCATATCAAATCCAAGAAAGGCAATAAGTGAAATAGAGAGGAATCTAAAATAATTTTCTCCTATGCAAAATATAGACCAAAAACTACATCCAGCATTGGGCCCTTGCACATGAGTGATGGAACTGTTGCAGATGACAGGAAAGAAATGAGTGAAATCTGGAGGCTTCAGTATGATTCTGTTTTCAGTGAACCCCTGAACACATTAAAGATCAGTGATCCAAATGAATTCATAAATGTGATGCCAACATTGAACTATATACTGTACAGGTATCAGATGTTACCCTAACCCCACTGGACTTTAAATTAGCCATAGACAGCATGCCCTGCACTCTTCTCCAAGCCCAGACTCCTGAAATTCTATATTCATCAAGAAGTGCAAAACACCATCACATGCCCTAAACATTTTTCGGAAATGGAGCCTAGATATCTGACATACTTAAAACAGGAGAGATAAGGGCAGTATTTACTGGGCACCTAGGGAAGGAAACCCTAGGTGCATTCAGCCTGAGTGCTGTAGAATATTACTCATGGTTCTCACACCACCTGTAGAGGCAGACCATGCCACAAGGCACAGAAATTGAAACCAAAGCAGGAGTCAGAGGCACATGACCTGCCAGAATCACATCAGCCAAGAACTGGTGGGTGGATTGTCGGCAAGAGGGGTCTGGGGCTCTCCTCTTCCCCCTCCCGGGGAGGAGGGTTGCACAGACAGCGGCGCGGCAATATGATGACGTCATGCTCGTTTGCTAATTTTCGTTTGGGGAGTTCTGTCCACTTGTTCGGTTTTCGGTAGCAATAGTTTCACCTGAATAGGGGTTTGTTTTTGGGTGCCTACCTTTCTGGGTGCCAAACCCGGTCCATGGCAGACATAGAATGCTCCCAACCACATTGTTTTTTTTATAGGCCATTGCTCCTCGTGCTTCTCTGAGGGGGCCAGGTTCTGGCCGTGGTCCCTGGTAGGCAAGAACTCCACGCACATTGATTGATGCCAGAAAGTTATCCATATCAGCCTGGATAGCTCCGGGGAGCTGACGGAGCTCCCCCCAGAAAAGTTTGGATACAGGGGGGAGATAACAAAAGAAATTTCAACTGATATAGCTTCCCTATACAAGGGAGGGAGCAAAGCATTGCAAATAAGATTATAAACCAGTTGCACTAACATCATGCACACAGTTTTTGAAGAGTGAGCAGGAGTCAGAGCTTCAGTTTTATGGGGGAACTGACCTTCATAATCCAGGTCAATGTGGATTTAGAGCTGGAAGATAATGCCTTTCATAGTTACTTGAAAACTTGGGTTCTGTATTATCTGAGCCTGCCTCAAGACTTATCAAATAGCTGCCAATTTTCAGGCTCATTTTTCCTGTATTCATGGATGCTACATTGTGTTCTATTGTATCCCCTGGCATTGGCTCCTATTCTGTTTAGGGACTCTGAGTTGGAGGGGGTTTGGGAATTCCATCTTCAGTAAGAATTGCATTTCCTCCTTCCTTGGCTGCTGTGGTTTGTCCAATGTCTGGTTCCCCCCCATCCCCCCCACCCCCCACCATCCCCCTGGTTTGGGCTCGGAAGCACCTAGGGTTTTGGAGTCGGGTCAGGGTTCAGCTTTGGAGGTAGTTGGCCACTAAGCTCATGGAGGGTCTGAGAGTGCCTTTAACCACTCCAGGACTTAAATTTCCATCTGTTGATGAGGGTATTTTGCTCCAGGGAAGAACTTCATTTGTTTAGGGTGTTTGTTTATTTATTTATTTATTTATTTATATACAAGAAGGTACATTGGGATTGTGAGGATACATAGTATAGTAATTACAATCTTGTAAAGCCACTAGTACGCGCAGCGCTTGGGCAGAAAGCTTCAGGGCACCAATCCCTCCCGGCCACAGGGCATGGCGAGAAGGCACGCCTAAGCATGTTCTAGGTGTATCTTGGGTATCTAGGTGTATCTTCTAGGTGTATCCTAGGTACATGTATCTTCCTAGGTGACTTCAACTTACCTAGTCTCAGGTGGAGAATAGAAAACAGTAATATTATACCAGGAAATCTATCGGGACCTGACCAACCACAGATTAGAGAACTACTTAGATTCTGTGACAAATTTTCACTCAAGCAGCAGATATCGGAGCCAACGAGAAATGAAAATATTCTAGCTCTGGTCTTTACGAACAATGAAGACATTATCAGACATATTACGATATCAGATACCGCATACTCAGATCACAAGCTCATTGAAGTGCAAACGACCATCAATACTCAGAATAGACCTAAAACGTTGATAAAGCGAGAGGGGCTATTCAGTAAATTCAATTTTAATAATAAAAGGATAGACTGGGAGAAAATAAACATGGAACTTACAAACATTCCATGGGAAACTGTTCTAAGTAGAGCCGGCTGGTTGGCCGAGCGGACAGCACACTGGACTTGTGATCCTGTGGTCCTGGGTTCGATCCCAGGTGCCGGCGAGAAATAATGGGCAGAGTTTCTTTCACCCTATGCCCTGTTACTTAGCAGTAAAATAGGTACCTGGGTGTTAGTCAGCTGTCACGGGCTGCTTCCTGGGAGTGGAGGCTTGGTCGAGGACCGGGCCGCGGGGACACTAAAGCCCCGAAATCATCTAAAGATAACCTCAAGATAAGTAATACAAGTCCTACAGAAGGAATAGAAAAACTGACTTCGGAAGTGTATCAAGCCACAAAGTCTGTCTGAAACATGTTCCTTTGGGGAAAGCCAGAAAGAGATCCAACGTAGAAAGAGAACCCAGACGACACTATAAATGAAGGAAAAAAATAACGGAAATGCTTAAGCAGACACGAATTTCCCGTCAAAGAAGGAATAATTTAAATAGGGAGATTGAAGAAATCGAGCGGAAATTGAAATACTCATATCAAACTGAAGAAAGGCAGTTAGAACAGAAAGCAATTCAGGAAATAAAGAAAAATCCAAAATACTTCTTCACATATGCGAAATCAAAAGCAAAAACCACTGCCAGTATTGGACCTATTCGTACAAGTGGAGGTTCATACACGGAGGATGACAAAGAAATTAGTGAAATCCTAAAAAAGCAGTATGAGGACATGTTTAGCACTCCAATAAACAACATGAAAGTGGAAGATCCAGACAATTTCTTTATGCGGGATATTCAAACCACTGTAAATATAACTGATATCAACACGAGCGTACTAGACTTTGAAAGAGAAATTGAAAACATGCCCATGCACTTGGCCCAGGTCCAGATTCATAGAATTCAATATTTATAGAGAATTTCAAAGTGCCGGTAGCACAGGCACTCAGTATAGTGTGGAGGAAGAGCTTGGACACGGAGGAGATACCAGATGCACTTAAAGTAGCAGACATAGCCCCTCTACACAAGGGAGGGAGCAAAGCATTGGCAAAGAATTATAGACCAGTTGCACTAACATCGCACATAATAAAAGTAATTGAGAGTGTGATTAGGAGTCGGGTCACCAATTTCATGGAGACCAATGACCTTCACAACCCAGGTCAACATGGATTTCGAGCGGGAAGATCGTGCCTCTCACAGCTACTTGAGCACTATGACAAAGTCACCGAGGCATTAGAAGAAAAACAGAATGCTGATGTGATATACACAGACTTCGCAAAGGCTTTCGATAAATGTGACCATGGCGTGATAGCACATAAAATGAAGTCAATGGGAATAACCGGTAAAGTAGGATGCTGGATACTCAGTTTTCTGTCAAACAGGACTCGGCGAGTAACGGTCAACCATATAAAATCTAGTCCAAGTGCAGTTAAAAGCTCTGTACCCCAGGGTACAGTCCTTGCACCGCTGCTTTTCCTTATTCTCATATCAGATATAGACAAAAATACAAGTCACAGCTTTGTATCATCCTTTGCAGATGACACAAAAATCAGTATGAAAATTACCTCGGCTGAAGACATTGCAAAACTTCATGCTGATATTAATAAAGTTTTCGACTGGGCATCAGAAAATAACATGATGTTTAACAGTGATAAATTCCAGGTACTTGGGTACGGTAAAAATGAGGACCTTAAACATAATACAGGGTACAAAACACAATCAAATGTGCCCATAGTAGGAAAACAGCATATAAAGGATTTGGGAATAATGATGTCTGACGACCTAACGTTTAGGGAGCATAACCAAGCAAATATTGCGACAACCAGAAAAATGATAGGATGGATTACGAGAACTTTCAAATCCAGGGATCCCATCACAATGGTTGTACTCATCAAGTCACTTGTGTTGTCCCGTCTTCAGTACTGCTCAGTACTCACTTCCCCCTTCAGAGCAGGAGAGATTGCTGAAATAGAGGGAATACAG
Organism: Procambarus virginalis; assembly: GCA_020271785.1. Lineage (NCBI taxonomy): Eukaryota > Metazoa > Arthropoda > Malacostraca > Decapoda > Cambaridae > Procambarus > Procambarus virginalis. The sequence goes on from WNGS01039543.1 coordinate 2,467,880, forward strand.
AGAACATATAAGGCACGCATAGACGCGATAAAGCAGCTAAATTATTGGGATTGTTTCTGTACACTGTATAAACATCAGAGGTCCACGGTTGTTCAACACCCTACCAGCGAGCATAAGAAATATTGCCGGAACAACCGTGGACATCTTCAAGAGGAAACTAGATTTATTCCTCCAAGGAGTGCCAGACCAAGCGGGCTGTGGTGGGTATGTGGGCCTGCGGGTCGCTCCAAGCAACAGCCTGGTGGACCAAACTCTCACAAGTCAAGCCTGGCCTCAGGCCGGGCTTGGGGAGTTGAAGAACTCCCAGAACCCCATCAACCAGGTATCAACCAGGTAAGCATACCTAATTCCCTATCAAACACAAACTAAACTACAAAAAAATGGCAGATCTCATCACAACCCACAAGAGTTAAGATGATACTAATAATACACAATACTAACATGAAAATAACATACACAAAATGGAAAATTCTTTTGTATTTGGTTTTTCTTAAATGGGACACGGCATACAAAGTGAGAGGAGTAGTCGGCCGCTTCCCCTCATCCTCCTCCTGTTCTACCCCTCCCCCATCCACTTCCACCGCCTTTCCCCATCCACCTCTTCCCTGGATTGTCCTTTCATGTGTCATTTGGTTTCATGGAAATGTCTTATATCTGGAAGTTTCCATTGTCCCACCTTTTGTCTCTTTTGACATAAGTGGACATTTTTTGGTTCCTCCTGCAGGATCAAGCCCTTGCTTCTGCTTTTTGACTGTGGGAAGAGGTCCCTGATTCATTCTGGTTTGCTGACAATCTTCTTTCCTTGAAGACTTGGCAAGGCTTCTGTCGAACCTGGGCACTTGAGTAGCAGGAAGCGAGTTCCATCTTTCAGATGTTCATGGGCAGTGCTGCTTTTGCACTACCTTAGAACTGCTTGTTTGTTCCAGTGGGCAAGTGGCAGCTCTATATTCAGCTACCAATGCACTGTGGAGCCTTTACTGTGAAGTATCACAGAACTTGGACCCACCTGGTGGTCATTTTACACATCTGGGTAGTTATTGAGCTGTTCTCAGAGCTTCTGAGAACAGCTCAATAACTTTGAGCTGTTCATTGAGAAGCTCTATGATGGCTTTGTGGTTCTGGTGCCTGTCCCTGGTGTGGCTGCTTTGCTGCATGTGGTTACAACTTCTTCAGCTCTGTTAAAGCTGCTCGCTCCCTCCCTCGGGAGGCCGTGGCGCTTTTATACTTAGCCTGCCTTGCAGGTTGTGCTGGACCTGTCTTTGGATTCAACCATATCCTTAGTCCTTTTGTTTGCCTCCCTCTTGTTTTTACAGAGGAGATTGTGATTGCTGTTACCTTTTGGCCCCTCAGTTTCTTCTGCAGAGGGGTTCTGTGCCCTCTTTTTGGAGGTGGTCTGCCAGGATTGTGGCCTGCTGTTAGTAGGGGTAGGCTTTAGTTGGAATCAGATTCCTGGGCCTTTGCACTTCCTTTAGCTGATACCGTCTTTTCTTGATATCACAACTGTGCATCATGGAAGGATATCTCTGCACCAGTGTTTTGTGGTTTGTTGCCATTGATATCACTGTGGAATGCCATCTTGCCCATTTTGCCTGTTCCTGGTCCCATAATATGTGGGCTTATTGGGTAATTTTCATTGGTCCATTCAGTCGATCCATTCCCTGCTCCCCTGTCTACTTCCCGTTTCCCTTAAGTTCAGGAATTTTGGATAAGGCATCTTCTCTTTAGCTCTGCTGTCATTGTGATGTAGCTGGACTCGGATGTGGGAGAGATAATCTCCTCTTTGAAGGATGTCCCAGTTAGTTGTTCCTGGTCCTCAGTTGGGATTCGGTGGAGCTACTGTACATTTTTGACCTCTCAGGATTGACCAGCTTCTTTACATGACCACTTCAGCTCAGGTTTGCCTGGTGTTTCAGGCTGATTCCTGGATGGTGTCCCTGAACCTCAAGGTTACATGCTGGCACATTTTTATTCATCCAAGGGTCCAGGACTGATTATGGTTTCTTGTGGGGGTGTCAAGCTTACTGCATTAAGGGTCTGCCCTTGGGCTTAAGTCTGACTCCTCGTATCTTTACCTGGTAAGTGCAGGAAGTTGTGACCGGCTACATCTTGTGGAGTTTGTGTTTTGGCCTTTATCAATGATTAGGTCAAAAATAGCTCGGCGAAATAGCTTCAAGGAGCTACTGGGGCTCGACCAGAAAGAAGCATTTTTATTACATTTAATGCTTTTTTTTTTTACTAACGACTTCGATTACACAAATACAGTATTTATTTATTGCTCTGATTACTGGGTAACTAGTTTTTTCATTAGGAAATGTTGCCACTTAGAATGACTTTTTGCTTACATTGTTTACAAAATATTAATTGCATGCACGCACACACAGGTATATGAAGAGACATCTGGTGTAACTGTTGGTGACCCAGTGTTGAAAACTGGAAAGCCTCTGTCTGTGGAGTTAGGACCTGGAATAATGGGTAACATCTATGATGGTATCCAGCGTCCACTGCAGGAGATTTGTGACCTCACACAATCTATCTACATTCCTAAGGGTGTGTCTACACCTGCTCTCTCTCGTTCCAAGATGTGGGAATTTATACCGGAGCGAACCGTTAAGGTTAGTATTTTAAAAATTCTCCCATTATTGCCTTGCAGTTAAATGTAACCTGAAAATTTGGTAGGATTTTTAAAAATTACAATAGTTTTGCTATTTTTATGCAGGGATAGTGTTTTGTTCAAAAAGATTCGCTAGATGAGAGCATTAACAATCGAATTACAGATAAAGAAATGAAGGAATAAAGAAAATTGGGCGAGATTATAGCTTAAAGTGCTTAGGAAATCACCTTGGAGTTTCACCTTGGAGTTTCACCTTGGAGTTTCACCTTGGAGTTTCACCTTGGAGTTTCACCTTGGAGTTTCACCTTGGAGTTTCACCTTGGAGTTTCACCTTGGAGTTTCACCTTGGAGTTTCACCTTGGAGTTTCACCTTGGAGTTTCACCTTGGAGTTTCACCTTGGAGTTTCACCTTGGAGTTTCACCTTGGAGTTTCACCTTGGAGTTTCACCTTGGAGTTTCACCTTGGAGTTTCACCTTGGAGTTTCACCTTGGAGTTTCACCGTGGGTTCTGAGAGGAAATGCGATTTGAGCTCGGCATTCTACTTCAATTGATTTTTCAGTCATCTTTGTGTTCAAGAGTCATGGCAGATATGGAAAAAGGCTAACATAGTTCCAATCAATAAAAATGGTAGCAGGAAAGACTCTTAGTTATAAATCTAATCATTGATAAGTGTAGCAGTCAAAATATAAGTCTTTGCTAACATAAACTTGCTCTATTAGGCTTTAGCTTGCAACAACCTGTAGGGCCACTATCCACTACAATGCAGGGTGTCTGGCACTTCCTACGTACTTGTACATTTGCCTATTGAGAACCTCTACTTTTGTTCCAGCAATATTTCATATACTTGGTAAAAGGAAATTGGCAAATATTGTACACGAAATAATGCCAGAAAAAAAAGGAATGGTTTTCACAAGGCAATTAGATACATTGCTGCAGGAAAAGTCAAACCAGCTGTGTTGTAGGGCCTTAATGCCACTGCAAGAACAACCTGACAAAGTTATCACCAGACAAGCTTAGCTCCTAGTCCAGACTTGAAGAGAAGAAGAGCTTTTGAAACAAGCTACAGGCAAGACTATAGAATGTGGCACTATGGATTGCTGTCCCTCAAACTAGACCTCGTGGCTTGGCTCGGGCAATGGTATTGGGGAGGCAGAGGAGGACCAAAAACCAGCGTTCAGGCTGTCCAAGTAAACGGAGGCTGAAGAGCAAGACTGTAGCTGTAGTGTGACTGCCTGGGTTTTTACCTTAAACATGTGTACCTCTTTTCTATCTTAATCTTGTATTTTGGGAGAAATGTTCCCAGTCTCCAAAAAGGCGGGAAATGAATTGATGATTAGAATATTTACCTAAATTTTATAATAGTGTTGAGAAAGCATGACTACTTTTCATTTTGTTTAAATTTTGCTCCCATCTCACAGGTTGGAAGTCACATCACTGGAGGTGACATCTTTGGTATGGTACATGAAAACTCTATCATTGACCATAGAATAGTTCTGCCCCCAAAAGCTCGTGGAACAGTTACATACCTTGCTGCTCCAGGCAACTACACTGTGGATGAATCAGTGCTAGAGGTAGAGTTTGATGGAGAGAAGCACAAGTACTCCATGATGCAGGTAAGACATACAAAAGTTTATCAAATTGTCTTGGTACAACCTTAGGATGATGATAACTATTTGTAGATATAAATGAGGAACAGTGTCTGTTCCTCAGTCTGTTTGTAAGTCCCCAAATATATCTATAGTTTGAATATTTATTATTTTAGTGCTGAAGATTCTTTCTTGAATGGTCTTATTTTAATACTGCCACAATTTGGTTTGGTTAAATAGAGCAATATTTACAGTTTAAAATATTGTGATGCTTTTAACTCAGAATATAAGTACAGTATTAACTTTTAATGATAAAAACTGGTTCCTCTTTTTGGAAACTTTATAAGGGATATTATGTTTAAGAATTATAGAAGAGTTTTATTAACTATAACATGCTCTGGTAATGACATTTTTCGTGAAACGGGAAGCCATTTTATCGGTACAATAAATTTCCATCACTAACCTCAAATTCAGTTCACATTTTGTGATTGTTGTGGTAATTGATTTCTGGTAGCATCAGATTCTACCAGTAGAAATTAGAATTAAGATTCTAAATTTTTAACTTGTTAAAATGGATCCTCAGTGTAAAGAACCACACTCTAACGAATTCCTGGATGGTCTAAACAGCTTGTGCTAGGTGCAAATTGTTCAGTGGAATCAAAATGTTCAATTAACACTTTTGCGCCCCGGGCATGCGCGCCGCCAAATTAGAGGTCACTACCCCCACCCCCCACCCCTGGCGTGCGGGCAAGCACGCGGCGACACCAAAATATGTATACTCGTTTCAGTTTTCTCACCTTAACTCTCAAACCGCTGGGGCCCAAATGGAATTAACACCCACAGGCACAACAAAAAAAAAATCCAAAAAATTCTTTCGTCTTATAGAAGTGTTCATTTTTGTTCTCTGATCACAGAAAAAATAACAAAAAAATCGTAGGTGGCATTTTAGCCACAATAGGGTAGGGAAGGGTGGCAAAAAGGGGCGTTGGCAGAGCCTTCGCCAGACGAGGTCTAATCCGCCCAAGCTGTCAGACGGCATTTGCCACAAATATATTACCTAATTATTTCAATGTGTCTGATTGATTTTTTCTTAGTTTTTTTGCAGTAATATTATTCCATACAGTGAATTGTGGTATATTTATATAATAAAATGTGTGAACCATCACTGTACTCAAAATTATGGTGTGCATATTAGTGATTCAATTATTATGTTCATAAAACAATAAACAAATAGTTTTGCTGTTGTTACACTATATACACAGGTTATATATAAGTATCTGCATGTTTTGTTCACCATAACGAACTACTAAGTTGGTCTTGAGAGTCAAAAAGCAATGAGGAATGACCGCCAGCCACTCCCTCCCTCAACATCTCACTCGCCCTCATTCTCCTCCCACAATACTGTTTTTGCATTTATTCACTATACACAGACGTTATATATACGTATTTACATGTTTTGTTCACCATAACTGTACATCTAAGCTTGTATGGTGAGTAAAGGCACAAAGACGTAGCTATTCACACAGTCAACTGGTGACGGCTGCCCTCAAGGCCAGATGCACAAATATTTCTCCTCCAACAATATTGTTTGTGGTGTTATTACGCTATATACACACATTATTTATAAGTATCTACCTGTTTTATTCACCATACCTGTACAAATAAGCTGGTATGGTGCCCAAAGACCATAGTGGCCACTAGTAAACAACATGACAAGTCGTGCAGACGATGCTCCTCCCTCACCAAAATGGCGGCTCCCAACCTACTCCTCTTGCTGTTATCTCACACTATACACACGTTACATATAAATATCTACATTTGTGTTCACCATAGCGAACCACTAAGCTGGTATGGTGAGTGCAGTCAATAAAAGGTGGCCACACACAGTCAGAAGACGACGCCACAACCCTCATTCCCACAGCATTACTCCTCCCTCCATGGAGCACAGTGCTAAATATCACCACAATCCTGCTATTATCAGAATCCTGGTCAGTTTTATCACAGTCAGGGGTCTTCTATAATACTATCATCGCTAAATAATAGCAGTATCATGTATGTTATGGCATTTGTAGGCGATGCTGTGGTCAAAAGCTGAACAGTGGTGCTGTGAGCGCCAGCCTTGGTGGCTTGCTCAGTACTGACGCTCTAACACCCAAGAATGTTGGCCTGGATTTTTTTTCTAGGTGGCATCTGGCAGCTATTGGTCGTGGCTGTACTATAGCTGCCCCTATCCCAGGCGGGTCGTTTAAATTATAGTGCTAGACACGAAAGCATATGTAAATGATGTGCGCGGTTTTGGTTTTGTCACTGATATCATATATATATGATATGCGCGGTTTAAGGGTTAATTCTCATGCTATGTCGTTCGTTTTCGTATTGTTGTGTTCGCAATAGAATTCCCTACAGGTGTATATGCATATAATGTCCAAAAGTCTGGCGTGACTCCCCGCAGCAAAGCCTAAAGTCTGTAAAAGTTACGCGTGAGCGCACAAAATCTGTAAAATGTGTATACTCGTTTCAGTTTTCTCACCTTAATTCTCGTGCTACGTTGTTGGTTTTGGAATCATTGTATTCGCAATTAAATTCCCTGCAGGTGTATAGGCATATAATGTCCAAAAGCCCGGCATGACTCCCCGCAGCAAAGCCTAAATTTACCCGTGAATGAGCACCAATTTGCACACCGCAGCCTAATGTGTGTACTCGTTCAGTTTGATAACATCAATTTTCGTGTTACGTCTTTCATTTTGGCATCAAATTGTTCGCAATATAAAGGCGCGTATTTTAAAACTATTCCCATAATAATAGAGCAATAACTGGAATTTTAACAAATATTTTAATTTTGGACGCTCATCATTACAAAATTATTTATATCTTTTCAGTGTTCTGACATAAATTTTCATGTTACATCTTCATTTTGGTATCAAAGTGTGCACACTCTAAAGGCGCTCATTTTGAAACTATCTCGAAATCGATCGGATAATAAATGAATTTTATACAATTTTTTTTTTATCGGATGCAAGCTCAGTCCGATTCTTGGACTAGAGAGAGAAAAATCGTACACAATTAGGTTCGAAGATTGCTATAGTGTTAAGTGAGGATTGTTCGCTGTGAGCCGGTGCCGAGGCCAGGTGTTGGGATGCATCTACGCTAGCAGTATTCACCTAATCCAAGTGTAAATTATTGGACAGTGCTGGCCCTCTGGTAGCTTGGGGTGCCACCTGGTGCTGGTATGGGTAGTCAACATAGTGGGAATTAGGTTGTTCTGAGCTATTTAGCGATTAGAGATTTGTAAACATTTTTCTCGTAGGAGCGTCTAGTCTTTGTAGTGTTTTCTTATTAGTAAGAATTACTAATAAAGAAAGGCAGTTAATCTTTAACTGTTGGTTTGATGTTGGATCCCCATGAGTTCCCAAGTCACAGTTGAGAGAGATCATTATAATCTCTCGCCAGCACACACAAAATTTTTGCCTGTATACAAAGATAGAGCATTGTTAAAATATAACAGCAATCATGTTCACATTCGGGTGATAAATAAGTCTTTCATAAGTCTTTCAGCTTGTGTGATAAGTGAAGGTTTATCATAGTTTTCTTTTGTTACAGGAGAGAAGTGGCAATGTCATTGAATAATTTTATTTTTAACTACAAATAAAGTAGAAGTTTTAGTGAATTAACATCTGGGGCAAATCAAAATCTTTTCTAAATAAACATTCACTTGCCGCACTTGATCACTATACTATGATCAAGTAGGACTTGATCACTATATTGCACACTGTTTGATATACAAAACTGTATAATGTAGAAGGAATAATAAAATATTTTAGCATACCTCTTCATTTTGCTTTACTTGGGTTTAGAAATAAACTTAGTGGTAGGCTACAAATATTACTAATAAAGTACTGGAGTGTAAATATGTCTCTGCAATTTCCTACATGTCATAATTTTAAAATAAATTAAACAAATGTTAAAAAAATATTACAGGTATGGCCAGTGCGTCAACCAAGACCAGTGAGTGAGAAACTGCATGCAAATCACCCCTTGTTAACTGGGCAGCGAGTTTTGGATTCTCTCTTCCCCTGTGTCCTGGGAGGAACCACGGCTATCCCTGGTGCTTTTGGTTGTGGAAAGACTTGCATTTCTCAGGCATTGTCCAAATACTCCAATTCCAATGTGATTATCTATGTGGGATGTGGCGAGCGAGGAAACGAGATGGCTGAGGTAGGTATCCAATGGTTTACATTATTTTCTGTGTAACAATAACGTCATTCTGAACATGGTACTAGTGAACCGTTGGTCTATTTTAACTGGGTACTCCGATGGTGATTTGAAAAGTTGCTCTAAAGGACAGGTTTATATTTTTATAGAAATATGTAATGATGTAAAACAAATTTGCTAAGCCTGACAGATGTTTATCTTCAGTTGTACATGTACATATCTGTTTGTATACCTTGTACATACACATTTCTGTCTTGTGTAATTCCTCCATGTAAACTGACCAAATATCTTTCCTCTGTTGGATGATACATTGGATATCCCTACCTAACTTCCTGTAAGGTGCCGTCTAGGTTGGAGACCTGGCACTTTTTTTTTTTTTTTTTTTTTTTTTTTTTTTTTTTTTTTTTTTTTTTTTTTTCTCCAGGATATTTCTTTTAGCTTGCCAGAGCTTTATTTTTCCCCTTCATTAATTTCCTAATTTTACCTTTCTGTTTTAAGAGAGTGTACTTTTAGGTTAGTGGCATTCCCTAACTTTAATGTACTGTATCATAACTGTACCATTATTTATTACATTTTCTTAGCTCGGAACTCTACATTTGTCAGCATTAAACTGCATCTATTTTTTTTTCTTCAATAGGTCCGAGATTCTTATGGCTAGGTTGATATTATCTTCATTACACTGGAGTGCTGTTCCGTATAATGGTAGTGATACCCTGTGTATTCCTGTGGGGCTGGTTGTTGATCCTTAGAAAGGCACAGTGGATCAATACTGTTTAACTGTTGGCATAATACTGCTCACAGGAAACTTTTCACTACCTCAAAAGCTTTTTTTTAATACTGTAGGCTGCAGTACCCATTTAGATAATTTTACTGTAATAAATTATGTCAAATAGTTCAGAGCAACATATTAATTAATAAATTATTCTAACAGGTATTGCGTGATTTCCCCGAGTTGGAGTTGGAGATTGATGGCAAGAAAGACTCTATCATGAAACGCACATCTCTTGTTGCCAATACATCCAACATGCCTGTAGCTGCACGAGAAGCTTCCATCTACACTGGCATCACGCTCTCAGAATACTTCCGTGACATGGGTCTCCATGTGTCCATGATGGCCGACTCTACCTCCCGTTGGGCTGAGGCTTTGCGTGAAATCTCTGGTAGACTGGCTGAGATGCCTGCTGATTCTGGTTATCCTGCATACTTGGGTGCTCGTCTGGCTTCTTTCTATGAACGTGCTGGTAGAGTCAAGTGTTTAGGCAACCCTGAGCGTGAAGGCTCGGTGACCATTGTGGGTGCAGTATCTCCTCCTGGTGGTGACTTCTCCGATCCTGTAACTTCTGCCACGCTTGGTATTGTACAGGTGTTCTGGGGTCTTGACAAGAAGCTGGCACAGCGTAAACATTTCCCCTCAGTCAACTGGCTTCAGTCATACTCAAAGTACATGCGTGCTCTAGAGGAGTATTATGATGCAAACTATCCTGAATTTATTTCATACAGGTTTGTAAGTTTTTATGTATTATTAACAAATAGTTTAATATTTTCCTGGTATGTTTTTATATTATGAAAACAGTATTTTGTTTTACTTACTGTAAAAATTATTGGAAGTTTTGTTAATCAGTTATATTTTTTTCTTTAAGGACCAAAGTAAGAGAGATTCTTCAGGAGGAAGATGACCTGGCTGAGATTGTGCAGCTGGTAGGCAAGGCTTCACTCTCTGATGCTGACAAGATTACACTTGAGGTTGCCCGAATTATCAAGGATGACTTCCTCCAACAAAATTCTTACACTTCATATGATCGTTTTTGTCCATTCTACAAGACGGTCGGGATGATGAAAAACATTGTTGCCTTTTACGATATGTCGCGACAAATTGTCAACCGTACAGCGCAGAGTGACAATAAGGTAGGTCTTGGGTGGCATAATAAAACCATTTTTTATTTTATGGAAGGGAAGGGAACTTTGAGGAGAAAGCGCTCAGCCACCGGGAGCCGGTGGCTGAGCGGACAGAACACTGGACGCGTGATCCTGTGGTCCCGGGTTTGATCCCAGGCGCTGGCTAGAAACAATGGGCAGAGTTTCTTTCACCCTGATTCCCCTGTTACCTAGCAGTAAATAGGTACCTGGGAGTTAGTCAGCTGTCACGGGCTGCTTCCTGGGGGTGGAGGCCTGGTCGAGGACCGGGCCGCAAGAACACTAAGCCCTGAAATCATCTCGTGATAGCCATTACAATTATATAACACTGGGAAGGAGTCAGGATAAATTATATTTTTAATTTAATATTTAAATTAATTTAGTTATTTAGTCAGTTTATTCAGGATTTATGGAGAAATTGTCATTTAATGGTATTCGATATAATAATCCACTGCTAATGTTTAAATTACATTCTTTTGTAATCTGCATTAAAGCAGATTCAATTATGTTCCTATTGAAAATACTTTTACAATTCGTTATTGAAGAAGCCATCTCCCAACCAATTTGGTGAGAATTTTCTGACAAATGAACAAACAGAGCATTAGACAATTGGCCATGTCAATTGGCCAATTGGCGAGTATTTATGTTGCAAATTTCTACATTTCAAATCTTTAGATGTCTGCCCAACATATAACCTATTACAGTCTTTACAAGGTATTTTATAAATGACAAAGTTCAGTAGAACTTCGGTTTCAACTGCTTTTGACCATGTCGTAGCTCAGTCGATTAAGGCAGCATCTGGGATGCTCTCAGACGCTGGTTCGAATCCTCGTCACGGCCCTTGTGAATTTGTTCATTTGATGCATCACGCAATTCTGATTTCTGTGTGTAAATTCCCGTTTCAATTTTTCCTCAGTGGTCCGACACTGTCATATATATATATACATACAGTAGAACCTTGAGTGACAACCTCCTCAAATGGCGACCAATTTGGGTAACGGACGCCCCGATCGCTGACAATTCGTCTCGTTAGGCGACCGCTCGTTTGAATAACGTCAACACCACATGGTGGGATTGCGGGCTGCTTCTCGCACGTTCTCGGACGCTTCTGACGATGCAAATAAATTATTGTTCTTTGTTTAAAGATGCTATTGATGCTGGGATCTTGCAAAGCATTTACTTTTTTTTTTGTAAAAAAAACGAAATGGAATTTTTTTAAAGAACAAATGTCAAAAAGGTTCGTTCGGTGTTTCAGGTAGGCTGCTCCATGTTTCTTTAAAAAAAAATGAAAAATGAAGAATTTTGAAAAACAATAAATGTCAAAAAGGTTCGTTCGGTGTTCGGCAGGTAGGCTGCTTCATGTTTCTTAAATAAAAAAGAGAAAAAATAAAAAAAAACAGTTGAAACAATTTGAAAAACGGACAAATGCCATGAAGGTTTGTTCAGTGTTTGTCGGGTAGGCTGCTCCATTATTGAGAAATAAATAAAAAATACAAAACAAATGGGATACATTTGAAACACAGAAAGATTGTTATAATGGATTGTTATAAGATTGTTATAATTTGCCTAGCCGACAAACACTGAACAAACCTTTATGGCATTTGTCCATTTTTCAAATTGTTTCAACTTATTTTTTATTTTTCGTTTTTTTTTTTTTATTTAACCCTTAAACTGCGCATGGCAAATATATACGCCCTGAGTAACATGTCCCACGGTGCGCAACTATGGTTTCACCATAGCTCGTGCTACTTGGAACTGTTTGTTCCAAGTAGCGAATCTTTAACAACAACAGTGCGCATGGCGTATACAGTATATACGCCATAGGGTGCCAGGCCCGATTCAAATGGCCCACGGCTACACGGGGTTCACATTAGCTTCCTCAGGGCTCTTGTAAACAGACGCCATTTTTTTAAAAATCGTGGGCAATACTCTCAGGTGTGAGAGGCACAGTACTGTTGGAGCAACCAAGGCTGGCGCACGCAGCATGTGCGAACAGCATTGCTGTTCAGCTTGTGACCACAGCATTGCCGAAAAATGTCAAAATATATATATAGTTGTTATTATTTAGCGATGACAATATTACAGATGACCCCTGACTGTGATATAAATCACCAGTGTTGTGATAATAGCAAGATTGTTGTGATAATTAGCGCTGTGGGAGGAGTGATGCTGAGAGACGGAGGGAGACAGCATCGTTTACTGACTGTGTATCCACCTGTTATTGTTTGCATTCACCATACCAGCTCAGTGGTTCTCTATGGTGAACACAAATGTAGATACTTATATATAATGTGTGTATTAGTGTAATGACAGCAAAAGGATTATGCTGGGAGGAGCCATTTGGGTGACGGAGGTGACGTCGTCTGCACGATTTGTCTAGCTGTTTAGAGGGTGGCCACTATGCTCTTTGGGCGCACTACAAGCTTAGGTGTACAGTTACGGTGCATACAACATGTAGATACTTATATATAATATGTGTATATAGGGTAATAACACTGCAAACAGCATTGTTGGGGGAGAAAGTTTAGTGCGTGTGACCTTGAATGAGTGAGGGAGCCGCCAGCCGCCAGCTGTGTATAGCGACAACTCTTGGTGCCTGAACTAACTATATCAGCTTAGGTGTACAGTTGTGGTGAACAAAATATATACATACTTATATATAACGTCTGTATATAGTGTAATAACACCACAAATGGTATTGTTAGGGGAGAAAGTTTAGTGCATGTGTTGAGGGAGTGGCAGTGTGTGGCTGGCTGGTGTGTGACGGTAACTCCTCGTTGCTTTTCGACTCTCAATACCATCTTAGTGGTTCGTTATGGTGAACAAAACATGCAGATACTTATATATAACCTGTGTATAGTGTGTAATAGCAGCAAAACTATTTGTTTATTGTTTTATGAACATAATAATTGAATTACTAATATGCACACTATACTTTTGAGTATAGCAATTATTCACCACTTTTATTATATAAATATATTACAATACACACTATTGAATAATATTACTGCAAAAAACTAAGAAAAAATAAATCGGAGGCATTGAAACAATTAGGTAATAATATCTTTGTGGCAACTCCCACTTGTCAGCGCGGGTGACCCTAACCAGCTCTGATGGCCACTCTGTCAACGCTCACTTTTTGCTAGACTTCCTTGGTCAATTGTGCCCAAAATATGTCACCTACGATTCTTTTTTTTTTTTTTTTCCCGTGCTCAGGGGACATAAATTAACATGTTTAGAAGATGAAAAAAAATTTTGAATTTTTTTTTTCTTGTGCACAGGGGTGTAAATGTCCTCACTGCCCTGAGCAGTGGAAGGGTTAAGAAACATGGAGCAGCCTACCAAATGAACCTTTTTGACATTTGTTCTGTTTTTCAAAATGTCAAAAAGTTTTTTTTTTTTTTATAGAAACATGGAGCAGCCTACTTGACAAACACTAAATGAACCTTTTGCTATACAATAAATGAAAAAAAAAAAATTGAACAAATTTGAAGAAAGAAAAATGTCATAAAAGCTTGTTAAGTGTATGTAACGTAGGCTGTTTTTGTTTTTGTCTCCGTCATGCTGCCTGTTGGGTCGGTGACACATTCGACCCCGAGTCCTGCGAGCTGTATTGCTTGTTCGTGGCTCAATTCACCCAGCCTGCTGATGATTTACTTCGGGTGCAGGCAGCTCATGCGTTGCAAAGTAGGTTTAGGTTATTGCAACGTGCTCGGGTTGTCGCTTCGCCGGATGTCCCGAGGCTGCCCCACTTTGTGTATAAGGTCCCGGACTTGGGGGTGTTGGTGGCTTTGGCCTTGGTTCCGTCCGCGCCCCCCTTGTTCTTCCCCTTCTGTGGTTCATTCTGTCCCCCCCCCCGGCCTGCTTCCGGCCCCTAAGCGTCTGAGAGCTTCGGGGTGGGGTTTAGAGGTTTCCGAGACTCGGGCAGTTTCGGGGGTTGCCCTGTCCAGGGTGGCTACGGAGGCATTCGAGTCTGTTCCTCCAGCCAATGCTCTGGGATCTGACCAGTGGGCCCCCTTCTCTTCAGGCTCTTTCAGCTGCCCCAGCTTTTTCTTGTGAGGCCGGGGCTTTGGAGGATGGCTCGGCCCCGGGGGCTGGTGTAGAGGCTCCTGGGGTTGGGAAGGAGCCGACTTGGGGGCCTTGGGCTCCATTGGACCCCGCCTGGATTTTCCGTCCTTCTGAGCGGGGCTTACTGTTGCAAGGAGTGGGGTTTTCCATTCCTCCCTCTGTGTACGATTTGGACTTGGGTTCTGCTCCTCCCCGGATTCGGTTCTGTGTCCCTGTGGATTCTTCGGTTCCGTCTTTCCGGAGGTTTTCGGCTACCCGCTTCTCTCCGCCTTAGGTGCAGTCGGCATTTGCGGCTTACCTCCTGCGTGACCTGGAGTACGCCTCCATAATGGATCCTTCTTCCTTCAGGTTTGGATCGTCGTGTCCTCACTGGGTGCATTATGAGGTTCCGGGGTCGTCCTGGCTTGCAGACTGCCCCTTGTTTTCGCTGGATGCTTGGGACTCGTTCTGTCAAACCCGCACCTTTGAGTGGCGTGAGGCGTTGACGGTGATCCAGGTTTACCTGGGGGGTGATTTTGAGCACCTTAATGAGTGTCTCTTCGCCCCTGCCCTTCTGAGGAATGTTGGTGCGGTGCAGCTCCATGTGCAGGTTCCTTCCCTGTCGACTGCTCTTGTGGTGGAGGATTTGTGCGCTTGTGGCTTTTTGGCTTCGGTCCTTCATTTCTTTTCCCTCCTGGAGCTATCTTCAGATAGGCTTGCGGAGGATGTTGAGGTGCTTGGGGCCGTTCCTGGGTCTGACGCCTTGGTCTCGGCTGCTCGGGTGTCGTCTGCCATGTTGAAGCTTTTTGCGCCGATCCTGCGGGAGGCGTTGCTGCGGTTTTTCGCTGTGCATTTTGCGTGTCATCAGGAGGTCCTCTTTGGAATCCGCTTGGGCCCTGGTTCTTAGATTGTCTTCTTCCTTTTGTCCTCTGCTTTTTGAGGCTTCTGCGGTTGAGCGTTATATTCAGGCGGCTTCTTCCTCTTGCCGCCCTATGTCTGAGTTGTTGGTGCTCCAGGGGCACCGGGGGTTCCTTCCCGGCGGGGTCGTACCAGGGCTTGCGGTTCCGTTCGTTGGGGTGGGCCACAGGTGTCTGGTTTGGTCCCACCTGTGCTTGGTCGGCGCGGTGTTCGCTCTGCACAGGTCGGGTTCTCGTAAGGGGCAGCGGCCCTTTCGCGGTTCACCCCATTGACGGTGCGATGGGGGGGAGGCTGATTCTGTTCGCTCACGCCTGGTCTCACAATTTGTGGGCTTTTCGGGTCGTTTCTTGTTGCAATGGCGTTGGGTGGCTTCTCCTCCTGCTGGGGGTTCGGGGCTGACGGGGCAGGCTTCCTCTCCTGCGCTCCGTCGGGTCATCTTGGAGTGGGGTACGCTTGGGCGTGGTCGAAATGACTCCATCCCTCAGGTAGGTTTCTCGCCTGTTTCCAGTTCCGAAACGGGACTGTGCGGACCTGCGTTTCATTCTGGACTTGTCCCATCTGAACCCTTGGGTTTCTTGCCCCTTGTTTTGAATGACCACTCTGTCCCAGGTCCAGCTTCTGTTGGAGCCGGGCACTTGGTGTCCGTGGACCTCAAGGACGCGTATTGGCATGTCCCTATTCATGTGGGGTTCCGGGACTGGCTCGGTTTTGTTGTGGGGCATCAGTGCTACCGCTTTCGTTGTCTCCCCTTCGGGTCGAACCTGGCACCTCACGTGTTCACACGCCTTCCCCGGGTCATGGTGGCCCGTCTGCGTTTGTTAGGTGTTTGGGTGTTGGCTTACCTCGATGACTGACTGGTTTGGGCTCCCAGTCGGTCCGCGTGTCTGCTCGCCAGGGATTTGGTGCTTTCCCAGGTCGTCGGGTTCGGGTTCCTGCTGAACTGGCGGAAGTCCCATCTGGTGCCCTCCCAGGTTCGGTCCTGGCTGGGTCTTGTGTAGGACTCTTGGACTGCTTCCTTGTCTCTTCCTCCGGAGTCTCTCCTTCGGCTGTGGTCTCGCCTGTGTCTGTTTCTGGGGGGCTCCCGGGTCACCCAGCGGTTGCTCGAGGGTTTGTGTGAGAACCTGAACTTCGCGATGTTGGTCTACCCACCGGGTTGGGGTTGGCTTCGTCGGCTGTACTGGTTCCTCGGGGACGTCCTTTCCGCCTCTCTCGCGATCGCTGGGTTTGACCCCCGGGACTTTGTGTTGGCTGCTGCGTCGCCGGCTTCCTCTTTGGGTTTTTCGGGGTTCAGTGCCTTGGCGCCTGCCCGAGCCCTTGCTCGATGTGTTAACGGATGCGTCGTGTCTAGGCTGGGGTTTTGTGACCAGTGATCACCAGGCTGGCCAGGGGTGGTGGGGCCGTCGTTCCGTCGGGTCCACAGCACGTTGCGGGAGTTCGCGGCGGTGTGGTTTGTGCTTTGGAGGGTTCAAGTCGCCCGCAGATCTACGATCCGGCTCCATTCGGACTGCTCCCCGGTGGTTCATTACCTGAAATGAGGGGGGGGGGTTCGATGCAGTCCTTGGCTCTTTGGGGTTGGTCGCTTTGGGTGACTCGTCTGCTGAATTCTCGGGGTTTGGCTCTCCTGGCGGTTCGGCTCTCCTGGCGGTTCATGTCCGGGGGTGTCCAACATCCTGGAGGACGGCCTGTCCATGGAATGGACTGTCGATGCCAACTCCTTCAGTTGGCTCTGCCAGACGTTCGGGCACCCGGAGGTGTACATCTTCACGTCGGCGTGGTCGAGGCGTCTTCCGGTTTACGTGGCGCCCTTCCCCAACTGCGAGGCCATCGGGATCGACGCTTTTCGGCAGGACTGGTTGAGGTGGTGGTTCCTGTACCTCTTTCCCCCGGTTCAGCTGCTGCTCCAGGTCATGGCTCGCTTGGAGACTTACCAGGGTTGAATGGTCTTCTTGGCCCATGGTGGCCGGCCCAGCCGTGGTTTCAGGCGCTGCTTGCCTGGTGTCCGAACCCGGAGGTTTTTCCACGGCTCCGCCTCATTCAGGAGATTGGGCCAGTCCGGTACGTGACTGGTTCACTCTTCTCCGCGAGTCTTCGCATTTGGTGTTTTTGACTCGTGTTTATCACCATCTTTATGGTGAGCAGGTGGCTTCCTTGTTGGTTTCTCACCTGCGAGTTTCCTCTCGGCTGCAGTATGAAGTTTCCTGGCGGTCCTTCTGGTTCTTTTTGACCCTTCATCGTTGTTCCTCGCTTTCGGTTCTCCTTTCTCTCTTGGTTGTTTCAGGACCGTCATCTGATGCCTAATGCTGTCACCTCGTATTGTGCGGCGCTGGCGGAGCCGCTGCAGCTTGCTTTTGGTATTGATGTTGCTTCTGCGCCTTTTTGCAAGCTCGGGCATTGTTTCACCTCTGGCCTGCTCATGCGCTGCCTGAGCAGTCCTGGTCTTTGGACAGAGTGCTCTTCTATCTTTCCTCTCCTCGGTTTGTTCTGGCCCCTTCGGTTCAATATTGTTTTGCTAAGGCTCTTTTTTCTGTTGGCATTAGCCTCTGGGGGTCGCGTGGCAGAGCTTCATGCTCTTCTCCGCCGCAGAGGTTTTTGCTCCTTTGGTTGTGGTCTTCGGTTTGTTCGTTTGCAGCCATCTCCCTCTTTTCTGGTGAAGAATGAGACTGCTGCTTTCCGGAGGGGTCCTTGGGTTGTGGATGCTTGGTTTGTCAGGCGGGGGATTCACCATGTGTTGTGTCCGGTTGCAGCCCTCCGCCGTTATCTGCGCGCCACGGCTTCTGTGTCCGGGGACGCGCTTTGGGTTGACCCGGTTTCCCTTCTTCCCTGTTCGCGGATTCGGGTCTCTCAGGTCGTCTGCAGGGTTATTAAATCCAGCCAGCTTGCGGTCTATCCCCGTGCCCATGACGTTCGTAAGTTTGCTGCTCTTGCTGCCGTCTTCGGCAATATGTTTTGGGCTGACATTCGGGCACAGGGATTTTGGTGGTCGAACA
>WNGS01039543.1:2486165-2567096 GCA_020271785.1 Procambarus virginalis
TTTTTTTGAGATATACACGAGTTGTTACATTCTTGTACAGCCACTAGTACACGTAGCGTTTCGGGCAGGTCCCTGGAATACGATCCCTGCCGTGAAGAATCGTTTTTACAACCAAGTACCCATTTTACTGTCGAGTTAAACAGAGGCTACTGTTAAGAATTTGCGCCCAGTAAATCCTCCCCGGCCAGGATACGAACCCATGACAAAGCGCTCGCGGAACGCCAGGCGAGTGTCTTACCACTACACCACGGAGACAGTTATTTTAGCCAAGAGTAAAAATGGGGTTAAAAGATACTAGAAGTGGAAATGGGAGTAATGAATGGAAGAAGGGTGATAAGAGATGAGAATAAATAATGAAAAGAGGGAATATTAGTAAAGGAATTGAGAAAAGACTGAAATAGTATACTACTCTTGATTGGAAGTAAGAGTTGTCATGAGTAAAAGTTGTGTATTTTTTAAGCAGCTGGTCGTACATTTGATGTTTACTAACAATGGTGGAAGCATTTGAGAAATGTGGTATGAGTGAAGGTTGGTAAGGGGAAGAGATGTGGAGTTGGTGATGAACAGTACACGTAAGTGGTGTAGCCATATCAATAGAGTGCCTGAGAACCATTTAGCAAAAAGTGTGAAATAAGGGGATCATGATAAATGTAGATGACCAATATCTTGGAATGAGAGAGTGGTAAAATATGTAAATGTGTAAAATAAAGGTGGTGAGAGGAATTCCAGAGTTTCAAGGAATGAATAGTTTTTGTGGTATTAGTCTCTTGGTGAAACTTCTCCTGTTTGCACCCCATCATGAGCTCCTCCCAAGATTGAGTAACACTTGGGCTATTGATATACAGTAAATTAAATACTTTTGTGTAACATTTACCCATGCAAACATTCTTACCAACAGGTAACATGGCAGATTATTCGAGACTCAATGGGTCAGATATTGTACGAGCTGTCTTCTATGAAGTTCAAGGACACATTTAAGGATGGAGAGGTCAAGACGAAGAAAGATTTTGACGAAATTTATGAAAATATTCAACAGGCCTTCAGAAATCTTGAAGATTAAGAGGAGACACTACATGGTGGCACTCGCCTTTCTAATGTACTAATCAACCTAGTGATGCATCTTACATGCTGTTGTGTATAGCTCAAATTCATTGTATCATTAATTTGATTCACATACTCATAAACATAGCTCACAGCTCACTTGTGAGTAGGGTGCGCATTAGCTTGGTCAATTGTCAGGATTACAGTAGGAAAGTGTCGTATGAACCTTCTGGCCATTCCACTACCCAGTAATTTTTTGGGTAGTAAAGTATTGTGCTCGCCCTGTTCTGGATCATGTGGGCCTTATGTAAATTTTACTTAGTATTTATATAGTAGGGAGAGTACTATAATTTGTTTTGTATAGTTATACAATGAGATTTCTTTTAAAGTAAGTTATGTGTATAAAAACTATTCTCTCTTCATTGTTAGCCAAGGAAGGAGTGACTTGCTTGGGACTGGATGTTTGTTAATTTCATTAAGTGTTTAGTAGAAACTAGGCCATGGGGATGATGAAACCCAGTCAAAAATAGGTAGCCTAATGTGTGTGTATGTGTGTGTGGTGCGGAATGCACTGTCTGTACACAAGAAATTTACAAAATTTTTGCTTGTAAACTAGACATTCCAGACTCAAATTTTGTGTATATTTGTGAATTATATTATGAGTAAAGAGATGGGAAGGGAAATTATTGTTTAATTTAATAAACCTCACCATAGCTGCTTATCATGGTAAAGAATATGATCACAAAATAGATTTTTTCACAAGTTTGAATACATTATCTATTAACTATATTAGGGAAGGTGTGAGAGATGTGTTACATGTCCATTGAATATACTTTAAGGTGAGACCCCTCATAGGTTGTGCCATGGCGTAGCGAGGGGGCTCATATGATGCCCTCACCTGGTATGGGTTACCTTGGCTTTCTCTCCTCTCTCTCTAAGGGACAGTTTGAGTTGGAACCCAACCCAAACTAAGGGTTCTCATCAGTGTCACTGGCCCCCCGTCTCGGTAGATATGAGGGGCCGCTCTTGGAGACTGGTTTCGAGTGTCTAGGCTGGGACATAAGGGGTAAAGAGGTCTTTGCATCAGTATTGGAGAATGTTCAATGTAATAGAACCACTGTTAAAAAGGATGCACTCATTCTTACACTCTTGTGCTCTGTCATCCTTGCTGTCTTAGTATGTGGTATCCTATGGGTCCAGGGCGCAACCCCTCTACTACACACTCGCCTGGAAACCGAAACCTATTCAATGTTCAAATCATGTGGTAGGTGACCAGGCCATTGAGTTGTGTTGGCTTAGAACATCGGTTATCTCCTTTCCAGAGTGGATGCTACTTGCAAGCTCCGGTGATCCTGCTGTGTTGGGCCCTGACCGAGCTCTGTCTTTGGCTTGCCCTTCTGATCCTCTCCCTACCCTTGTCACTTCATCGGCAGGGGCATCTTCCATGTCCCAGGTGATGACCCACTCATCACCTGGAGCACACTGCTGTTTGATACAGTGGCACCTTACACCATATTTTGTATCATATTTAGGTTTAACTGCATTTTTACAGGTAGAAAATATGAAGGGGTTACACTGTCAAGAGCTAGCTATGTAATGCTAAAAAAAATTGCCATCTTATAGGATAGTCATAGAGGGTTATGTGATCAGTATTCACTGACAAACTTTACATGCATTATGAGGATGTCATGAACATGAGTGAATGAATTCAGTGCAAAGCTCAAAGTACGTCATACCTGAAGGATCTGGACATTCAATAATGTAATGCGAGATCATAACCCAGTTCCTGTTCAGAGTTTACACCTGGAGGGCTCAGGCTCGGAGATCCGTCACATGTCGCCACCTGCCACAGGTAATGGTAGCCCAACTTTGCTATTGGGGAAAGCATGGATATGTAATTGCACTTTAGCATGAACCATTGCTGCATATTTTACTACATTACATGGGCAAAATATTTTGGTGTCTATCCTGACAGTTGATTCTCATTCCATCTGGTCTGGCAAATGTTGAAGTCCTTTCTAGGGAAGCAGCTGATTGCCTAGCTACTCTGTAAAGTTTTGGGAAGATTCCAGTTCATGTCTCAAATTATACATTTAAATACCAGCATTATTTATGTGGACATTATTATTCTTGTGCCTCATGTTTCAACAAAGAACAAGGACCTTATATAGTGATTGTCACATATTATTGTCATTCTAGAATTCCAAGGCCATTCTGTTATCCAGGTTGATACACGGTATTTACACATTGTTTCCCTGCAATCAGTGATGTTAAATCCTTTGTATTGTAAAGATCACTTTAGATGTTGTCTTCCCACCCTTGGTAATTCTTTCTGGTACCAAGTGTACTGTGCAGGAATATATTCTCTGTGCCTCTGCAGTAAGTGCTGGAAATATAAACATGGTGCTTCGATTTGTTGTAGGAAGAGGGTATTTTTTCCCCCCTCTGTGTACCAAATTCTGCCTTCTTTTTTCTTTTTACATCATTTTCTCATTAACTCTAGTGAGACCTACCCGACTTCTCAGTTGTGTCTGCACTAAAATTCGAGCAGCCATCCTCACTTGCAGCCCTTTCTTATAAACAAATACCAGTCCATTCCATGCACCCACCAAACCCCTGTTTATGAATGAAAATGGTTTGCACACAACTCGCAACTGATGACGTCCGAACACTTCCAGAGCAAGTTTATTTTTTTTTTATTTTTTTTTTATTTATTATACAAGAGTTCTTACATTCTTGTACATCCACTAGTACACTAGCATTTTTGGGGAAATCCTTAACCCTATGTTTCCTGGAATAATACCCCGCGAAAATCGTTTAACAACCAGGTCCCATTTTACTGTCAAGTTAAACAGATGCTACAGTTTAGGATTGACGCCCAGGATACGAACCCAGCCCAGACAAAGTGCTCACGAAACGCCAGGCGAGTGTCTTAACCACTACACAACGGGGGACTACTAGCCTGCCAGCACCACAAGTGCTTCACTGACGACCTTTGTTCGAAACATCACGGAGTAAATGCTTCACCCACATATTACAAATACAAATAATCGCCAACAGAACCTAAACACCTAACCTAACCATGTCAAATATGCACACTATGCTAATACATGTATATAATAATATTAATTTATATTTTGAGAAATTTCATGTTTTGAATAAACAGCATGTTCAAATTTATGAATGCATCTTTGGGGTCAAGATACAAGGTTGACCGCTGGCTTGAATGTACTTGGTTTGAGGATTGGATGAAACCTGAAACAGAGATCATATCTCATTCCCTGAGATATGCCACACTTTCCAGCAACTTAGCAACTTCTCTAATATTACTAATGCCTGTGTGGGTCATGACCTGACTGCCCCTTTTTCCATAACTGGCCCCCTAGCTTTCCAGCCCGTTGCTGTCTCTTTAGGACAGCTTATCCGCTGTCCTTTTGAAGCTTTATGCTCCTGCTGCTGCTGTTACAAATTTTGCTGGATGATTTTTACTCTTCCTCGTGTTCAATTTTTCCTCCCCCACCTCTTTTTCTTTCTGATTGTTCCCTGCCTGTCGACTTTTTGCCGTTCTTGAATATTCTCTGTCTTCTGTTTTGACGCCAGGTGTTTGAGGAGGTGCACGTAATCACCCGTCAAAATGTGGTACCTGAAATTTGTCAAGTGAGGGGACGCTTTTATTGCCAATCTTTGCCTTCATGCGGAACTCAATCTCGACGGACTGACCGTTCTTAAGGTGGCGATTGCAGGGTGTATATCCACGATGCACCCCTCGGGAGGCTCTGTCTTTTTGGGTGTCCTATCCTGTAATTGTGGCTCACTGGTTGGTGTGGGGGCTTATTTGTGGATAAAATTTTTACCTGTTCGTTTGTATGCCATTCTCTGACCCTCATTTAACTTCTCAGACTAATGGGGGGATGGTGACCTGGCCCCCCAAGTTGGACTGTGATGGAAGACGGGCTCTGTAGCCCCCTCTACATTGAACCCAGACCAAGCTGCTTCTCTGACTCTCCCGAGAGAGAGAGAGAGACTGAGACTGCTTCCCTCCCACCTGTGGCAGGATTGAGCCCCGAGCCCCCAGTAGTGACTACCTCATCACCTGGTGTGGCTCTGTCTCTCATTGTAACAACTGTGTCTATTACCCCCTCTCTAATTTGAGGTGCTTGGCGCCATCACCTTTGCACTCTCATACGCATGATTCTTTCCCAATCTACTACATTCCCAATCAACGAAGTTGACTAAGTATTTTGATCTCAGTCATGTTGATCCTACTCGTCCTGATGATTATTCCTCCATAAGCACCTTGTTGATTTGGCCGATACATTTGTCACTTTTAACCCCACCCATACTGGTACACGTGTCACTGCACCCTTTCTCAGGAAGTGACTGACCACTTGGCTTCGTTGTCCCTGCATTGAGAGAGCCCTGTTTGGATCTCTAAAATGCCTAGTTAAATGCTAGCATTGGCATAGTTCTCCTGCACCATGATGCGACTGGTGATAAGGAACTGAATGACTGCCACAAGGATATTAAATATATTCTTAAGGCTCAAGGCCATTCTATCCTCCAGATAATAATAATAATAATAATAATAATAATAATTTATTTGCAAGAAGGTACAATGGGTTGTTGATATTACATAAAATTGGTATTTTTACATTCATGCAAAGCCACTAATGTGCATAGCATTTCGGGCAGGTCCTTAATCTAACATATCAGGTAAGATGAAAGGATACATTGCAGCATGGTTTATATATCACAAATAACTACAACATGAGTTGACAGCGGTGATTACACCGGTAAGGATATGTTTAATTAAGTACTGTACTAATATTGGAGAAGTTGGTACAGTAGTACAAGATAGTGAGTTTGAAGAACAAGTTAGGAAACTATGAGGATGAAATTAGGTACTTTTTTGTTTTACAGTACTTTTAAACAGGGCATGGGTTGGACAATTTTTTTAATTCATCTGGGAGTGAGTTCCAAAGACTGGGTACTTTTATTTGCATGTAGTGTTTGCACAGATTTTGTCTGTCTGGGGATATCAAAGATAGATTTATTTCTGGTGTGGTGCTCATGGGTTCTATTACATCTATCAAGGAAAAAGTTTCAGACCAAGATTAGCATTTAGGAACAAGATTTTGTACATGTAGATAGCACATGAGAATGTGTGGAATGAATGTATGTTTAGCATGTTAAGGGATTTAGAGGAGCTGAGTGATGTCTGAAGAGTGTTTGTTATAGCAGATTTTAGTTTGATTTTTAGTTTGATAGCAGATTTTTGTCGAGTGATGATAGGCTTGAGGTAATTTGCAGTGGTTGAACCCCATGCACAGATACCGTATGTTAGGTAGGGATAGATTACTGCGTAGTATAATGAGAGGAGAGCAGAGTGGGGAACATAATATCTGATTTTAGAAAGTATACCGACCATTTTTTATATTTTTTTGGCTGTGTTGTATCTGGGTGCTGAAAT
This sequence comes from Procambarus virginalis, assembly GCA_020271785.1. Classification (NCBI taxonomy): domain Eukaryota; kingdom Metazoa; phylum Arthropoda; class Malacostraca; order Decapoda; family Cambaridae; genus Procambarus; species Procambarus virginalis. Next base: position 2,492,677 of record WNGS01039543.1, read on the forward strand.
TCAGTCTCCTGTCTATGTATAGGCCAAGGAACTTTACCTCGTTTTTATTGCTAATGTTAACATTGTCTATCTAAAGTTGAATATGATTTGATGATTTATTACCAAATAAAATGTAGAAGATTTTTTCTATGTTTAGTGTAAGGTTTGTTAGTGAACATCCACGAGTGGATGGTTTAATTCACTGTTGACAATATTATTTAGTGTGTAGGAGTTGGGGTCAGAATAGACAAAGGTAGTATCGTCTGCAAATAGTACAGTATAGGTTTAAGAATGTTAGAAACATTTAGCAACTCATTGATGTATATAAGAAATAGTTGATGTCCCAAGATGCTGCCCTGTGGCACCCATACTGTCAATGATAAAGTGGGGGAGTGTATGCTATTGATGACTACATATTGGTGTCTGTCACTGAGGTAGGAATGAATATACTGTACAGGAGTCCAGAGTACAGCCTCGTATACCATTGTGGTGACGTTTAAGAAGTAATTATAGTTTACAGTATCAAAGACCCTTTGAAGTCAATGAAGAGGCTAATTGGGAACTCATTTTTGTCAAGAGGCAGTGTAGATTATATCAGCAGACTAATAATGGCATCATTGTTACTTTTTTGGGAACGGAAGCCAAACTGGCAGGGACTTAGTATGTTGAGTTTTACTAAGCAGGAATAGAGCTGTTTGTAAATAATTTTTTCAAATACCTGTACTTTTAAAAGTAAAGGTAGACTTGATATTGGTCTGTAATTGTTCGTCGGCTATCTCATCACCTTTATGAACTGGCATTACTCTTGCTTTTTTAAGGATATCGGGAAAGGTATGACACTCTATAGAGGTTTGTTGAATAGCAGAGCTATGGGTGGCGCAATAGCAGGGGCAGCACTCTTATATATCATAGATGGTACAGTATTTCATTAATGTTCCCAGATTCGGTTTTAAGTGATTGCATTATGGATATAAGTAATGTCTGTCGGGCTGACTGGTAAAAGAAGTAGTGTTAATATAGCTGCCCGAGATTTATATATATATAGTAATATGTGAGATATGTAGATAAGTTCACATGTGAGATATGATAGATACGTCCACTCGACCCCCTCGTGGTCGTCGTTGTCCTCTTCACATTGTGAAGGTCACTTTTGATAGTAGGTCCCTTCCATCTCCCATCATTCTTGCTGGTGCCAGATGCTTCGTTCAGGAGTACATCCCCTCTCCTCGCTTATGCAGGTGCTGGGGATTTGGGGATGTTCCCTTCAGGTGCACAAGTGAGTTATGTATATGCCCCTTGTGTGGAACCTTGGGTCATTCTAAGATGGAGTGCTCTTCTTCCAAAGCTCACTGCATCAATTGTGGTGATCCCCACCCTGCCTTCTCCTGCACATGTGCGCACTACAAATTTGAGGATGCCATCCTTAACTTGAAACATCGTAATAGTTTATCTTTTGAGGCGAGACGCCAGGTTTGCCGAACCTAGAGGAAATATAATTCCCAACTAAGAAAGCAGTTGAGTTAGGGGTCCGATCAAAAGCTAGAGGGGAAGAGAGAAAGGAATATCTGTGGAAGTGACCACGACAAGAGCCAGCATCTCTCTGGAGACACACAAAGTGGTGAAAACTGTGATATCAGAAGATGGAGTTAATTTAAACTGGCATAAAACCATATAAATTCCATTTTAGATTAGACATAGTCAAGAACAGATAAAATAGTAAAAAGAAAACAGAGAAAAACTAAGGCAAAGAACTGTAAATTAGGAAAGATTAACTGGTGGTTCAGTGAAATCCAGGTTGAATTTCGACGAGTCACAATAACGTGGCTGAAGATATGATTGTCACACATCAGGAAAGCGAAGAAACGACAACGTTTCGGTCCCTCTTGGACCATTATCATGCCGTGTAAAATAAGAGAGCAAGGAACAGGCAAATATAAAGTGAGAGTGTGAGGTAAGGAGCAGGTAAGATAAACATAAGAATAGGATGAATGTAAGAATTGGATGAGTAATAAAAAGAGGAAAGGCAAGAATAAGAAAAGGGGGTAGGAAAAAGCATCAAGGGCAAAGTTTCATTCAGATCATGATTGTTAAGAAAGTTGGAGCATTTGAGTATATACTGTGAAAGGGAAGAGCCGACAGCAACAAAGTCAGGACTTAAGGTTCATGTTGGGTGTGTTGTGTATCAGAGCTGATTCAACAAGAAGGCATCTGTGAGTAGTGGTAGGTAGTTATTTGAAAAGAAAACCAATCTATAGGATGATTAAGAGTTCCTTACATTACAAGGAAGCATTGTGTGTAAACATAACACTTTTGTGTTCCTCAAGTCTGTCATTTAGTGAACACAAAACAGACACAATGCTAAGGGTTTATGGATATGCACAGCATCAGGGCGGGTATGGTCATCAGCACAAAGATCATAATACTAAGACCATGTAGTGGGGGCCGAACAAATCCTGGAAAGTAGCAGGGGGAAGCTGGAAGCAAACATTTGAGTGTGAGATGATGGTGTCAAGGACCACCCTATGAAGGAGGGGGTTGAACAGCTCAGTTGTTACAATGGAAGGAGTCATACCAGGGGATAAGGTAGTCACCACAGGGGGGCTTGGAGCTCAACCCAGCTACATTAGTGGGAGGGTAGCGGGGAAAGAGTCAGTACAGGTATTCAGAGATGAAGCCGGGTCTGGGCCCAATGTAGTCAGGGATATGGAGCCTATCCTTCCATCATGGTTCAACTCTGGGGCCTAGTTGCCCACCCCACGAGTCTTAGAACAGGGAAAGAAGAAGAAGAAGAAAAAAATAGGGGGTCTAAAATCTGCATAAAATGAACACAAAATTGTCCACAATTATGCACCCATACCCACCATGGCACCACAATTAGAGGACAGGGAATCCCACAATACTGGCTGTTCCAGGGGTGCATCCTGGATATATATCCCACAATCATTACCATAAGAACCGTCAATCCATTGACATAGGGATCAGTAATGAAGCGTTTTACAAAAGCATCCCCTTACTCGAACACATCAGGTACTCCAGTTCTATGGGTGAGAAAGTGCACCGTCTCAACTCGCCCCTACATAGGAAAATAAGAAATCAAATGAAAGAATATTCGAGATTGGATTAGAGTTGTTAGGAAGCTTCATGCAGAAAGAAGTAGGGAGGGAACAAAAACATGAGGAAGAGAAAATAGTGTCCAGCAAAATTAGTAAAGGCTGAAAAAGAACAAGGTTAAAAAAGGACATGAAGTACCATCTTATTGAGCATCACACTCCAGCAGCCACCTCACGTCATCAATGGGCTAGACAGTGAGAGGTCCGTGTTCAAGGTATTTACACACATGACTGACAACAATGGTCCCAGGGCAGAGACCTGGGCACACCACTTAAAAGTTTCTCATTGAATAAACTCCATCTATGCTATTTGATTTCTTTGAAATAACAAAGCTCTAATACATGAAACAGCAAAGGAAGGATTGGGATTGAACATCAACAATGCACTTGTCAGTTAGTCTGGCAAGTGCCTTAGGACCGAAGCACATAAATATGGAGTTTGAGATCATTAACTGCATTTCCAAAAACACACTGGCCCATCTTGAGAACAAGAGAAGTTAAAGGGGCTGTCATGACAACCTTGGATTAATTCATAATTAATGGAGAGATGGTCACACTTCATGATTAAATATTTGCCACTGCTACAAAGAAGTGGCAGTGAAGGTTAGATGGTCATCAGGCTAGTGCAGAGGGTGCAGTGCTGCAGTCAGCAAAAGCTGTGGGGCCATCAGGTAGCTCTCCATGGGGTAAAAAAAGTAGCAAAACCTTAGAACCAAGTTTGCTACACAAGTCTTCCTGGCTTGTTGCCTTCTTTTGATAATTACTTACTTTGCAGGCTAGTCACCCATCAAACAAGATGGAAGATCATCTTGCATCACCATGTGTATTAGTGGCTTTAGGCATAGTACTGTATGTACTAGCTCTATGTAGAAATCCAACATTATGTTTGTAACTAATTTTGAATAAATGTACTTTTACCCGAACAAACATTCTTATCTATCATCATACAACAAAAAATCATACCTGTGCCTACATTCAACAAACAGGGATTGCATCCACAGGTCACCACCAAAAAATTAGGAACCAATAGGTGTGTAGACTTCTTAATGCCAACTTAATATTACTCCTACAAACTAGTCCAGCTGATGTATTTAACCAGGCTACAAAACATAATTTACCCCTACCTAACACCAAAGGAGTGTGTTGCCCCACAGGGCATGCAGTCTTGGGAACACTCGACTCCCAGATGAACAGGAATGGAGGTTTACAAGTTTCCACGTAAGGCAAGCACTTGGCTGGCGTAAGGCCAGACAGCATTTAGTCAAGCTTTTAATTTAGTAGCCAGTTTTACAAATGAACCTGCCGGAGCCTCAAGGCACCCAATAAAGCGTTGGGGTTGAACAAAGCAAGCAGGCCCCACCATAGTAACCGCTAAGGGGAAAAATTCAGTCTCACACTACCCCATTTATAGTAATTTCAGTCTTCCACTAACTTGTATCTATTCACTTTTTAGTAACCATCTGAAATCTATACAAATCTTTTCCTTTGCTAGATCATCATTTACATGCATCAAATTTGACACTCCCATTATTCCTATCACATGAGGTCTTATGAGAAGTCTTGAAAAGGATAAAAAATATTTTTACCAAATGTTTGATAAATTTCTTATAATTTCCTGTTAATGTACACGGGTCTTGGCAATACTACAACAAGTTATAGTGCTTGCAAAATAAATACAACATTATGTACACTTGTTTGTCTGACAGGTGGGAGCTTTCCCTATGCCTTGCACATTTCCTTTTATAAATTCCTACATTGTAGAAACATATCAAATGCTCCTGAAAAAACAGTTACACTGCTTGCTGGTGACCATGTGTCTCGGGTAAAACTTGACAAGTTAACATTTTCAGAGATACAGAATCTAACAAGGGAAATCTTTTAAAATACATTAAAACTATTTTAATGGCATTTATTCTATAATGCAGCATCTATTTACATTTATGAAATCACATCCATGGGCATTGCCATAACTTGGTCAAAATGTTTCATGAAGTAGTACTGTATTTATCAATTCACAGTGAATGGCAATCTCTTAGCAAGGGAACAACTGCTTATTTGGGAGGCTTAAAAGCAAATTTCCTACTCTTGAGTACCGTCCACTTGTGTCTCTTGATGTAATAAGTGACGGCACAGAGAAGAGAAAATATCATCAATGACTTCAAAGCCATCCTTTTGCGTTCATCGTGCTCAGGCTCTCCAGCCCACTTGAGGAAGGTTGCTACATCTTTGGCCATTTGTGATGATGTAGCTGGGGTGCCATCACTGTATTCCAATGCCTAAAAGAGAGAAAAATGCCAATTTAAGATTTAGACAAAATTAATAGTCTTAGGCTCGGCTACAAGTAACACTGGGAGTTTGCAACATCTACTGATGTAGCAAAATGAAAACTGTCAGCAGAGTTTACATACTTGCATACAATTTGCACACTTTGCGTCATTATATAATGGAAATATGAAAAAAATGCAGAATTCAGAGAACACCATCAATTGAGTCCAAGAATTGTGTAAGTACTTCAAACTTTCCTTTAAAGACTGTTCATAGCCCAGGTGTCCCAGGCCAGGACGCCTGGCCTCACACGCATGGCGTCCATGGTTCAAGACCCATACAGTCCAAGTTACCCGGTTACGTGGTTGATGAGGTTCTGAGAGTTGTTATATTCCTCAAGCCCGGCCCGAGGCCAGGCTTGATTTGTGAGTTTGGTCCACTAGGCTGTTGCTTGCAGCAGCCCGCAGGCCCACATAACTACCACAGCCCGGTTGGTCAGGCACTCCTTGAAGGAAATGATCTAGTTTTCTCTTGAAGGTGTCCATGGTTGTCCTGGCAATATTTCTTATGCTCGCTGGGAGAATGTTGAACAACTGCGGACCTCTGATGTTTATAGAGTTCTCTGATTGTGCCTATGGCACTCCTGCTCTTCACTGAAGCAGGTTATGGAATGGAGTGAAAGTACTTCATTCATAATGATGTACTGCCAGGAATCTTAGCAAAGTATCCAAAATTTGCTTACTGTAGGTGCAGCCTGCACACACATGACTGTAAAGCTGCCATTCAGTTGGGTGGGTGTGCAGCTGCATGACTCACCATAGATGTAAAGTGCCTTGTATAATGACTTGAGAGCCTCTTCTTGCATTACTTGTGATATAACCAATTATTGATATGTATATGTATTTGTGTACATGGATGTATATATATATATGCACATGGGTATGTAACATTAACAAGTGTGCAACTAGCTTTAAAAGATTGTCACTTTTGAACTGAACTGATTATGTGCCTCTAACCTTTTCCACCACCGCCCACAGGATGGGAATGGGGTGCATAATAAAGAAAAATTGAATTGTGGATTTATGCTGAATTCTTTAGATTTTGTATTTTAAAACAGGCAGATACCAAGAGAATAGGATGGTGATAATTTGAGAAGTTATAATCTCTATGATACAGATGTAGTCATCACTCACTAATATAAATGTGTTCTTGCCTGACTCTTTAGTTTACCTGTGGCATTTGTTTCTCTCACACATTTCTTGGCTTTAAATGGAGCTAAAATAACAAGTTTTATGTTTGCACTATTGGTTTGATTCATAGAAAGACTGACTAAATGAGCATCTTTCTTAATGGAGGAAGAAGCAAAAAGATCAAAACATGTTTGAGAAAAGAAACATCCTGGAAAAGAAAGAATAGAACTGTAGCAGTTCTATGAATCTAGGAAACAAATATTGATGCGAGCTAATGAAAGAACATAAATGATAGTGTAGAGCGATGCGAACCATTTATTGATGTCTGCCTGCCAAAAATCTTGGAGGGACAATGATTCAAGTAAAAAATTGGACAAAGGCAACTTGAGAAAGGAAGGCAAAAAACCAGAGTTAAACCAGCCTCATGTCAGCAAGAATTGCAATTGACATTAAACCTCTTTAACTTGTATAGGATAAGAAGCAACCTCTAGACCAAAAGGAAGAGGGTAGGGGCATGTATCATAGGGCCAGCACATACCAAAAAACATCCCAAATAAGGCACAAAGCTAGAAAGTCAAGCTGCCAATAGTTTCACATCAAGGTGAAGAGGGCCACTAGAAACAACTGAATGGAGGCCCAATCCTCTTCAATAAAACACAAGCGAGATAGCACCCATGACAGTGTTCGACACCTCTGTAATGGGAATTACACAGCGGAAGGATAAAATCCAGACGTTCCCACTCAGACAAGAGCAATGGCGAGAGTACAAAGAAAGACCATCTAACCTTTCAGGAATGAGATGTACAATCCAAACTGCCAGTTCTTCTTCCACAGCAATGTGGGCAACAACACTGCCAGTGAGCATCTTTCCCTGCCTGGAATGATGAATGCTGGACACTAACAACAGTCATAACCCAACAAAATTATCCAAGACCTTTTATGGAACTGATGTCATCTTGGGCCCAAAGAACCAGACAGGTTGGGTAGGGTCCAGAAATAGGAGCCACCAGAACAACCACTACAAGGTAGAAAAATATGGACCACCACACCCACAGCTGCAAGTGTGTAGAATGAACACAAATAAAAACTCCCGACGAGACTGGAGAGAATTTTCTTTTAGCTGCCAGGACTTACTCTGCCAGTATGTAATATTATGCCTATTATGATCTTATACTGTATATATGACACGTGTACAGTTATTACACTGTATACATGTTATATCTGACTACGTGTATGCACCATTATGAACCACTAAGCAGTTATGGTCGGTGTAATAATCTCACAACCAGTGATCAGAGTTCAGCCTAGGCCAGAATACTATGCATGAAGCACTAAGTGCACATGTTGAACATATTATACTTTCCTTGTATTTTTAATGCTTTTATTATTGTTTTATTCAAGTGCATTGATGCATCAGGCTCTCAAAATGTTTTTTTGTCTTAGATCTTGAACATATACACATTCTTGTCACCAATATGCACACAATATTATATTCTTTGAACAACATACTGTACTGTTTTTGCTGTTATTACACTGAATACACATTACATATAACAATCAACATTTTTATACACCATTACATACCCGTAAGCAGTTCTGGTGGGTGAGGTAATCTTGTAATCCAAGCACAGCATAGCACCACACGCAATTACTGATGCCACCTGGCAAGGCACAGTGCCTCCCAATCTATATACAGTACACACATTGCTATTTCAAGCCCCAACACTATTATCAGAATCCTTGTCACTAATATAATTCTAATATCAGAATTATGAATATGAACCATTTTCAGCACGTTTGTTTTCTAAAGGAAGATGAGGTCCCATTTCATGTGTGTACACTCAAAAACAAGTGTGGCTGTGTGCCGCGAATGTCTGCATTGTGCTGTGAACATTGTAACCAGCATTAGGTGCAGCAATATCTGAACCTTACCTGGAGAAGGTTTTGCGAGTTCTTCTACTCCCCACTGCAATACTGTGCAGTTGCAGTTAGTGCCCACAGCATCACTTGATAAAATAAATAACTGCGATTGTTTAACTGATGTCTTAGAAGATCCTGACTGTGATAGATGTACAAGGTTGAGCCTTGAGGCTCGACCTTGTACATCTATCGCAGTCAGTATCTTCTAAGACATTATCAGTTAATTAAGTTACTTTGTTATCAAGTGATGCTGTGAGCATTAACTGCAGAGCAGTGCACTGAGCTGCTGCTACATGTCCTATTCATGGTTGTTCTCTCAGTACTGAGGCCCTCACACCAGGAGGTGGTGCTCACAATTGAATTTCCTTCCCAAGATGACATTTACTAATGTCCTGAGGAAGCAGATGCGAGACCTGTGTACCCGTGGGAGTTTTAAATCCTACAGTTCTTTAAATATCCCTGAGCATGTTATGCAGTTTCTAGATAATCAGCAAGAATATCCCTGACTGTCACGCAGTTGAAGGGTTAAGGAGGCTTGACAAGGTTAGGTGTCGTTCTGTTATAGGGAGCTGTTACCTCAGTGTGGCTCAAGACTTGTCAGTATTGCTTCTCTGACTACATGACCAGACTATTTGAAAAGTTAATCATAGGAACATGGTGGATGAGTAAGTCATTAGAGCCACGAGGCATCATGTTTATTTGTGGGTCTATACAAAGCCACTGGTTCAATACAACAACTGAGTGGGCCTTAGTTCAGAAATCTGAATTATGTAAATACCTGTATATATAATTTTACTAATATTTAGTTTGTATACATCAGAAAGAGAAAATACAAATGGGTCACTACATGCAACATTCACGATGGTGGTGTAAACGTTGCCATTGTTATTTTGATTGTTATTTAACACTATCGCACTCTGTGCGGGCGCGCCGCAAACTAACATCCTGCTCTTGATGTTTCAGGGGAGCGCGCGGCCACACCGAGAAGTGTATACTCGTTTCAGTTATCTCACCTTAATTCTCGTGCTACATCGTTCGTTTTGGTATCATTATGTTCACAATAGAATTCCCTACAGGGTATATGCATATAAGGTCTAAAAGCCCGGCATGACTCCCATAGCAAAGCCTAAATTCGGCAAAGTTTCCCATGAATGAGCACCAATTGGCACATCTGCAGACTAATGTATATACTTGTTCAGTTCGATAACATCAATTTTCGTCTTGTGTGTTTCATTTTGTTATCAAATTGTGCGCAATATAAAGGCGCATATTTAAAAACTAGTCCCATAATAATAGAACAATAAATGGACTTTTAACAAATATTTTAACGTTTGGCAACTTTTTGACGCTCATCACTACAAAATTATTTATCTCTCTCCACTGTTCTGACAAATTTTTGGGTTACGTCATTCATTTTGGTATCAAATTGTGCGCAATCTAATGGCACTCATTTTGAAACCACCAAGAAGTTGATAATTTTTTTTTTCAAATATTTTAATGGATGCGATAGTCATCTGCTGAAAATAGGGAGAAAAACAGTTGACGATGTTTGTGACATCGGAGTGCGATAGTTATCTTGAGGTTATCTTGAGATGATTTCGGGGCTTTTTAGTGTCCCGCGGCCCGGTCCTCGACCAGGCCTCCACCCCCAGGAAGCAGCCTGTGACAGCTGACTAACACCTAGGTACCTATTTTACTGCTAGGTAACAGGGGCATAGGGTGAAAGAAACTCTGCCCATTGTTTCTTGCCGGCGCCTGGAATCGAACCCAGGACCACAGGATCACAAGTCCAGCGTGCTGTCCGCTCGGCCGACCGGCTCCCCGTTCAAGCAGGTTCCGCATAGTGTTCAAGCAGGATCCGCAGAATTCCTTACGATAGTCTATTACCATAAAATTCCAGAGAGAACTTTCCTATTGACTACTTCAGCTATTCAGAAGATTACCCAAAACTGCTGTAGCTGTAGTTAAGGGTACTCAGTTTTCTGCCAGCTAATGTTGGTTTAACCAATTTTCATATTTGGATTACTGTACATTATAATTGTCTTCCTGGCTGTGATACCATGCGTAACATTAATAGAAAGCTCAGACTTTGATCATGAGTTATAATTTTTCAAGTCAATAATTAAGAGTCAAGACATTAACCAAAATAACAGAAAAGTCACCAATCAGCTACATTAATTTATTACAACAGAAAGCACACTATTTTGGTCATATGTAAATGAATGACTAAAATATAAGTGAAGGAAAGTTAAATTTCATGATCATACACAAACACCTCAGTCAATGTGATGAGGCGCTCAAGACATCACGCAAAAACATTAGAAAAAGTAAAAACATAACTTTTCCTTATTTAATAAGGACGAGAGAGCACTTTACCCTACTCACCTCATTGTAGAGTGCCTGAGCCATTCCAATAGCCCCGCCAGGAAAGTAAGGATTGTAGTAGAGACCCTCACGCACTTGTACACCAGCAGGAGGGTCACAGTACCCAGTTAGCAAGGAGAAGATGTAATTCTGCAAGAATAAATAAAGACTATTCAATCCTATCTTAGTGACAGACACCAATACATAGCCATCAATGACATAACCTCCCCCACTCTACCATTAATCGTACGAGTGCCACAGAAAAGCATCTTGGAACCTCTTATTTCTTATGTACGTTAATGATTTGCCAAATGTTTCTAACATTCTTAAACCTATACTATTTGCTGACGACACTACCTTCATCTACCTAATTTTATCCTCACAGTTTTCTACCCAATGCTTCAAGCTCGCACTGTATCTTGTGCTACCCACTCCCCCAATACTAGTGCGTAAGACATTCCACTTCACCATTGGAATCACTGCCATCAACTTACATCGTACTTACTATTTTAAACTCAAATTTTACTACAATGTACCTATTAATAATAGACCAGGACCTGCCTGAAATGCTATGCATGTTGGTGGCTTTACAAAAATGTAAAAACACCAATGTTATGTACTCTCACAAACCCAATGTACCTTCTTGTATAAATAAAATACAGTAAATAAATAAAATAAAAGACTAGGGTTAAATTAAACACAGTATTTAGGATAATCTACTGCATAATATTAATGGATAAAAAGCTACTTACTACAATTAACACCAAACAAATGCATTTAACCTACCTCTCCACCATGTCGGGCTAACACAATGTAAGAAAGGTCTGGAGGCAAGGCACCATTGTTGGCATGGCGAGCAGCTTCATCATTAGCATAAGGACTAGGAAACACATCAGACAGTTTTCCTGGTCTCTCATACATGTTACCCTCTTCATTAGGTCCATCTGGAATCTGGAAAAAAAGTCCAGTATAAATGAAAGCAATGTAATTTTCTCATTTCTCTGCTGCTTCCCTAAAATTTCACAGACCATGAAAATCTTCATTTTTGTTTAGTTTTAATATATAACTAGATATGCTTTGGTCATAGTGAATCAAGGATCTATATGCTAAGCATTCACCAACATGTACAAACAATATTATTAATTCTTAAAAACAAAAATGATACCCCTTCCTCACTGAACATTATGCAAAATTTTAAAATATGGGTATATAGAGGAAGAGAAGGTGTAAGAATTCTTGCACCTTTCCATACAGACACAACACCTCATGAGACAAGGATGCATGGTAGGATGTGCAAAATAAGTTTGCATGGATGTGCACCTCTGCTTTTCAATAAAAGCAGAGGTGCAGTAGGTACACAGGGAATACCATCAACATGAAGGGCTTGAGACTTTTTAACACACATTCTGTACACAAGTGGCATAACTAGCCGCTTCTCAAGGTGTTCACAAAAGAGAAATTGATAAACACTTCCAAAGGATTCCTAATTAACCAGGCCATGGAGACGTTGATCCTCATAATCAAAGCAATGTAACCAAAAGGTAATGTAACCATTATCATCACAACTTCTGAGAGATGAACAACTAACTGGTTTGTTTCTTTTAGTCTGGTTTTGATGCAGGGATATTTGCACTGCTGAAGGGGCAGGGGGGCAACCCTCCCAATCCCTATGGGTGGGAAGGAAACCCCCTCCCCATTTCTCCGCAGTGACAAGAGGAAACAAGGAAAGGAGGGATAATAATTGTGTTGGGCAGATTAAGAAAATATTTCTGGAAATGCAATGTCAAAGTTATTAGCACCAAATAAAAAATAATATATAATCAAGTTAGGAAAACAAAACATTGAATTAAACAAAATAAAGGCCTCTCATGTGGGTCCCCTCTGTATCATTTAAGCTAAACTCCAGCTAGATCTCCAGACCTAGGTACCGCACCCGGCTCTATTATATCAGAGAACAGGATCAGAATTCGGACCCTCAATAGAGGTAAATGGAGTGTGGAGAAACAAGAGCAACCACATAACCAAAAGGGAAAACCCACATCCTCAAATCCCCTCCTCTTCTCTGCCATCAAGACTGGAATAAATTAGCAAGCTAAAATACAGCACTAAGGAGAACTGCAGACATCTGCAGCACAGACTTACCATTACAGACTGGGCTTCTTCCTTGGCCTCCTCTTCGGTGTGAGAAACTCCAATCAGGTTACGGTAAGCAACGTACTTCATAGAATGGCATGCAGCGCACACATTCTTATACACCTGCAGGCATATGAATGACGAGTTAGAAAAATATTTCTTTTTGCTTTATATTTGTAAATCAAAGCCAATCCATACCAATATTCCCACTTCCTTTTGTCAGGAAAGTCCCTCATTACAAAGGTTATGATACAATCTTTAAAATACAAGTTGTGATGAAATATGAACACCCCCCACCAAGAATACTATTCACACTACTGTATTTGGTCAAGTTTGCAAGGTCTAATTTCACTAACAATTTTTGTTTTCAAATCTCTTTTCAGATTAGAAAAGAACCAGTAATAATTTATTATATTGGGAACATGAATAATTGACTTAGTTATGCTAGGATTGGATAGGTCTAATCAAATTTCTATGTTAGTTTGGAGAGGATTTTTTTTTCTGTATCAACATTTTATATACAATACACAAGAAAAATTTGAAAAATATATGTCAGGAAAATTTGACTTCTTAGGTACAACATACATACATTATATGTAATTACTTAAGTGTAGTTACAGGATGAGAGCCATGTTCGTGGTGTCCTGTCTTACCAACACTAATATAACGCTTTGAAATTACTGACTGTTCTTGGCCTCCACCACCTTTTCACTTAACTTGTTCCTGTTTCAACCATCTACCACTCTGTTGGTCAAAGTGAATTTTCTTATATTTCGTCGAAATCTGTTCTATTCACATTAAATTCCATTTGCCAAGTGATGCTCCATACACTTATTTTGTCCAGGTCTTCTTGAAGGGTATTACAATCTTCTAAGTTTCTTATCTTCCATATTATCATCAAACATGTTCACATAATTCTGTATTCCATCTGGTAGATCGTTTATGTAGACAATAAACGTTACCGGTGAACGAATTGTACCTTGTGGTACTCCACCCATGACATTTGTCCAGACCGATACATTGCCTCTGATCATTGCCCATGTTTTTTGTCGGTTATAAAATTTTTCATCCATGTTAGAAGCCATCATTGTCATTTCTCGAATATGTTCCAGTTTCCAGAACAACCTCGTGTGGAACTCTGCCGAAAGCCTTTTTTAGGTATCCGAATCTTGAGGTATCCCACTTATTACTCTATGCCAGCCCGATTGTGTATAATGTGCAATACCTCTCTCGTCTCCTTTCTAGAGAGTATATTTTGAGAGCTTTAAGATTGTGCTATGGCCTGCTTGAGCCAGTAACTGGGTTCTTTCTGCTTATGGGCCTTAGAGCCACTTCTATGATCCCACCCCAAGTCAATGGAAAGTTCTCAAGAATTGGCAGTAGCAAGTAATTGTGCAAGGAATAATGGGGGTAAACAAAACAATTACATCTTCACCAATATATTATCAATCGAAGTATAACTACACTTATGTACACAGTGTCGCTTTCACACGGGACACTCAATATATCGGCAGTGTTCTTCAAAACCCGGCGAGTCCACTATTGTATCTTCAAGTACACGTCGTCCACGTTCAGTGGTAATCACAGACGAGTTTACCTTACTCAACATGAGCCAAATCCCACACAGTATTGTCACGATGTCCAAATACCACACAACTGCTCTCCAGAAACACCCTGGCAGAAGTCTCTAGCAACACGCTAGCAGCACTTCTCAGCAGAGGGCCAATACTCTCATCTTCTAACTCCTCCTCTTGGTCAAATCCTGGGTATGTTGGTCCACACAACACTGCCTAAGCACAACAGTCAACACACTGCTTACTACTAAAGGCAGCCACTTGTCCTAGCAGGAAACAGGTCAGGAATTTTGGACTGCCCATGATGAACCGATTTTCACAGCACAATAGACTTCACGTCGCCTCTGTGGAAATACGTCATTAGCCAGACAAAGTATTCAGGGAGAACATAAGATGGAAGCCATTCACCGGGAAATTTCAAAATGTAATCGGATGCACAATCTAGAGGGCGTTAATAACATTACTTCACTCACCAGAGGTCATCATCATCGACCTCGCCTCCGCCCACAGATGGCGTTGTCTGTCTCAATGCCTTGGAGTTGGCGTGCAGGTCCAAAGATGGTGTTGATATGGTCACTCCTCACTCCAGCAATGGTGTTGATAGTGTAACAGATGGTCCCAATAGTTTAGGAGTTTTATTGGCTCAATGAATGCTGTATATGTTCTCTGTATTCCTTTTTTCAGAAATCTCTCCTACTTTAAAAAAGGAAGCGAGTATCGATAAAGTATTCAAGGTGGGAAGCACAAGTGATTTAAAAAGCAGGAGCACTGTAGTAGCCTCCCTGGATTTGAAGGTTCTCATAATCCACCCTATCATTTTCCTGGCTAAGGCTATATTTGCTTTATGTCCTTAAACATTAAATCATCTGACATTATTACCAGAGCACATACACTTTTTTTTCTATGAGTAATCTGATTGTCTTGCAACTTTTATTTCCTTAAAGTTCTTATTTTTTTTGTCATAAAGTGTCTGGAATTTATCAGTGCTGTTGAAGATAATGTTATTTTCAGTTGTCCAACTAGAGACTTCAATGATATCAGCTTGTAGTTTTCCAAAGTGTTCTACAGACACATTTCCATGCCGATTTTTTATCCGCAAAGGATGACAAAATGGCGACATATTTTTGTCCATATCTGATGCATACGAGTGAGGAAAAAGCAGTGGTGCAAGGACTGTGTCCTGGGGTATAGAGCTTTTCGCTGTGCTTGAATGCCAGAAAGTCTTTGAAAATGCACCAGTAGTATGTTTATGTATGCAAGGATCAGTTTACTACAATTCTGTTAATGCATCATATGGAAATCTTAAGAAAATAACCTTATGAACTCAAGACACACTTCTCAGTTTCTGTATGTGCTTCTCTCGTATGCTGTAGATCTTGCAGCTTTTTGTCTACCCACCTCTAGAACTGTTGAAGTATTCCTCTAACACACTACAGTTAGGTTTGAGTGGGTAAGCATACAAGGTGTTGCTTATCTATGGATAGGTGGGAGGAGATCTAGCTTTTATGTCTTGCCTCGTAGCAATTTTATTGGTTATATCTGGTATGCTAATGACATCTCTTGACATTAAAGCACCTGTCATACTTTTGTGGTTGGAAGTGGTGTTGACATACTTCCTTCAATACCTTCTTAATATTGATCAATACAGGTACTGTATCAGAATTACCTTACATCTCTGATAATTGTGAATCCAGCTTCCACTGATGCCCCTTTATCCTGCTCTCTCAGTTGAAACATGTAGCCCTTGTCTACGTGGTATATTCCACTCAGGGGAAGGAGGCACGGGTGTGCGGTGGGAGGGGGGAAGGAGGCACGGGTGTGTGCGGTGGGAGGGGGGAAGGAGGCACGGGTGTGCGGTGGGAGAGGGGAAGGAGGCACGGGTGTGCGGTGGGAGGGGGGAAGGAGGCACGGGTGTGCAGTGGGAGGGAGGAAGGAGGCACGGGTGCATGGTGGGAGGGGAAGGAGGCACGGGTGTGCGGTGGTGCAACACCCATGACCATCTTCCCCTAGAGTTTACACCCAGGGAAGCCTTCTCCAAGAGGTCAGCCCAGATGACATCTGGATTATCTTGTATGTTGATTAAAAATTCCTGGGTTAGTCTTAGTCAGCTAGTTTCAAGTATGTAATATTTCACGATACTCTTGTCAAACATTGTAATGGAACTAGACCCCAGATTCTTATGTGTAAACATCCATGGATCTCCCCCCTATTAGCCAGGTCAGAGGTCAGTCACACACGTAATTAATAATTCCTCTTGAGTGTATGGTGAATGTCAAACAAACTTAATGGGAAAATTTCTTGAGTGTTTGGGCACGTGCAGCCCAACCTCTAGCATGTTCAGTGTAGGTAGCAACAGCAAATCTCCTCCCTCCCCCTTTTGGGGTGTATATATATGGTCCTGTAGGAGACTTAGCTTAGAGAGAGCGCGCCGGACACCAGGGTCCAGAGTAGGTTTGTGAAGAACATCACACAGCCAGGAAGAGAGAGAGTGAATCCACTGGATAGAGAGACAGAGGTCTTAAGGTAAAGTGTATCTCTGAGGGTTTTGTTCCATGTCTAAATTTCTTAACTATTGGCCAGTGTTAGAGTAGGATTTATAGTGGTGAATAGCACAATTTGTTCTCAATAAACTCGTGTTAAACTTTCCATCTGTGTCAATTGTTGAATACTCTTAGCCTCTGGATATAGTTTGCTAACAACCGTCCCATAATTAATGACAGTTAAAGAAAGAAAGGACTCTCCAAGTCAAGCAATTTTCTTGCCTCGTTGCTTGATACAGTTAATTTAATTAAATTAATGGACAAGGCAGATGGTGGCAGCGTAGTTAACATTGTGTAGCATTTCCTTGGAAGGGTACCTTTGGTTCCAGTGTAACCATCATATGTCAGCTCATATTACGTTAAATATAAATACAGTGTTCAATAACAGAGTGTTACCAAGTGCAACCGATAGGAAGTGTTACGCAGTATATATATTAGTATTCCTCAGGCTACTCTCTACCACCACTTAATCTCCCTTCAGGGGTTGCTCTGATCAACCAGGCTGTGATTTATGTCAGGCTGCAAATTTCTGCATCATCAGACTAGCAACCATGAGCCCTGGTCAGAGACTTGGCCCAGGGGATGTTTATCCTCAAAATCAAATAGTAGTCAACAGATACCAAAACTGGAATAAGCAGCAATTGTATGGTGCCCATATCTTAAACAGCACATCAATAAAGGGGAAAAAATAAGGCGCTAAAATATGGAACTACAGTAAATGGTTTCTGGAATTGAAATATAAGAGCTACAAGGAGAGGTTAGAAGTATTGACATGCCAAAGATACAAGATAAAAGAAAAAGGTGAGATATGATCATACATACAAAATAATGTGATAATAATGGGGAAGACAAAATTGATAAATAAGAATTCTTGAGACCTGGAAGCTCAATAACAAGGTCATAAATTTAGACTACCTAAACAAAGCTGCAGAAAAGATATTAGAAAAATTCACTTTCGCAGAGTGGTAGACGGTTAAACCATGAGTAATTTTAAAGCAATGTATTACAAAGAGTGCCGAGAAGATGGGACACCCCAAGCATAACTCTCATCCTATAACTACACTTAGGTAATTACAGTGGGAGGAAGGGAAGGGCAACATAGGTGTAGTGAGAGGGAGGGATGACATGGGTACATGGGAGGAGGGAATGATGGAGTAAGATGGATGGGGGTTGGGGAGGGAAGTAGAAGCTTGAAGGAGAGGTTCTTGGAGGCAGTTTCCCCCTCCCTGATGATAAGGCTTGTTCATGACAGCTTCAACTTCTCTGAACAAAAGTTATTAACAGTTATCAGTAGGTTCAACTGTTCAATAACGAATGTATCCACTGTATTTTTGATGTTTCAATACAATAATCCCTTCTCTATGGGAACACATTGCTCACTTTCAATAGCTTGTACATCTACTCAAACTTTAATTAATGAAAGTACGGTCATTTTATTAGGAGAAAGCACAATGCCAGTTGACTATATACAATAGCAACAAAATTTTATGACCACAAGGAACAATTAGCATAATCGGGAAACTGACTAGACAATCCTAGTTCCCCACTTTTGCTTTATTCCCCCACCCCCATGATANTGCACTAAAAAAAAAAGTTGAGCACAGCACGATCCAGGAAGGACTGATGGCCTCAATTAATAAAGAACAATTTTCAAGATAAAGTTTAAAATCACCCGTGACTTCTCCTGTGTACTCTATGTAGTGATGTACTGGCGTAATGCTCTCTCCTGGTGATAACCCACCCTCCTCTTCTGCCCTGGTTCTTCAGCAAGGTCCTCCTTATGTCTTAGCATCATGCAGGTCGGCGTTCAATCCCCGACCGTCCAAGTAATTGGGCACCATTCCTTGCCCCGTCTCATCCCAAATCATCATCCTGACCCCTTCCTAGTGCTATATAGTCGTAATGGCTTGGCGCTTTCCCCCTGATAATTCCCTAGCAATTTCGTGGGCAAGGTCCAGTCCAGTCCAGTCCAGTCCAACAATCAGTCCAGCAACAGGAGGCCTGGTCGATGACCGGGCCGCGGGGACGATAAGCCCGGAAGCACCTCAAGGTATCCTCAAGGTAAGGTAGTTGAATTTAGTGTGGAGCTCCCGTAGAGTTTCAAGTTGTTTCGGTATGGACAGGATCTCATCATTTATTTATTTATTTATTTATTATTTATTTATGCATATACAAGAAGGTACATTGGGAATGTGTGGATACATAAATGGTAATTACAGTCTTGTAAAGCCACTAGTACGCGCAGCGTTTCGGGCAGGTCCTTAATCTAAGAAAATCACTGTTCCTATGAATTTTTCTGCAGCTAAATTTTAAACTGGAGGATTATTTTGGTCTTTATGAGTTGTGTGGGTATGTGACTCCATGGGTTTATTACGCTATTGGTGAAAAGCATTTCCTGTTTTCACCTATGTCTAGGCAAGTAAAGTTAACAACACAACTTTAATATTAACACCAACCCTCCTAGCCTATACTGACACGTCCCAACTACACTATCATTATTAATTTTCACTGCACGTCACCATATTTCTGCATAGAAATCCAGTACACCAAATCGGTTTAATAGTAACTGACATTCCTCGGCTTAGAGTATATGTCATCTACTTATATTACTACTTATAGTACTCGGCTATAAAAATTTCTGAGAATTTTCACTATCAGGTGATGTAGACCTGACCAAATGTAAACTGTGTAAATTAAATTATTCGCATATCCTCCGTCACTATGTGATGGAGTACGAAAAGTTACGTAAATTTAGAGACGACTCTATTACAAGTGTTCTAGAAATGTGTAAATATTTCGTTTAAAATGCCCTACTACCGGAAATGTTAACCACAGTTTGCTAACTGTAGGTAGTAAATGTGGGTGACTTTAACCTTTCCAACACTGCTCACAGGATGGGGAGGGGGCGGTGTGCAGGATAAACATATAAATTATGACACTAACTCTCCACACATGTAAACTGCCTACCGTACACACTCTACTTGTGGTCCGTCTCGAACCCAATAATTGTTGATGCAATACTCTACATTATAGTTTGCAACTAGCTTATCAAGACTAACTTGCTTAAAAATGAATTTTGGGGTTGAGTCCCTGAGCCCATTATTGTCTCTGTAACCCTTTCAACTACCGCCAACAGGATGGGTATGGGTGCATAATATAAGAACAAAAACAACTAAATGAACAAATCCACAAGGGCCATGACGAGGATTCGAACCCGCGTCCGGGAGCATCCCAGACACTGCCTTGTTCATTTGATGCATCACGTTAGTGTGATCTCTGTGTGTGTAACTAAATGAAGATATGAAGAACTTCTTCAAAAGATCAGGTGTAACACAAACAAGGAGCAGCTGTTTCAACCTTAATAAGCCACCATGTAGGACTGAAAACAAGAGATGCTTTTTCACCCACAGGGTTATAAACACATGGAACCGCCTACCCGCCAAGGGCGTAAGTGACAAAATTCTGTTGATTTTTAAAATCCAGCTGGAAAAAATCACCAGGGCAAATAGGGGCGGACTTCTGATAAGCCGCCGGCCTCCTGTCTTCGACGAGGCCACTAGAGTGTAAGTGGCCCTCAGGTAAATTCAGATCAATTACAGTTGTAAGAGTACTACAGATGTTGATGATTTAATGGTATACATTCTTGCAAACCCACCAGCACGCATAGCGTTTCAGGCAGGTCCTTAACCTAACAAATAAATACAGTGTTAAATACATTGTTTCAGAATTTTGAATTCACATAATTACTACCTGAGCATAAAGTGATAAAATTATACTGATTGAGCTGCTCTTTTAGATTGTATATATACAGTACTGTGTTAGTCAGTAGCACGAGGTACTGTGTTAGTAGCACGAGGTACTGTGTTAGTAGCACAAGGTACTGTGTTAGTAGCACGAGGTACTGTGTTAGTAGCACGAGGTACTGTGTTAGTAGCACGAGGTACTGTGTTAGTAGCACGAGGTACTGTGTTAGTCAGTAGCACGAGGTACTGTGTTAGTAGCACGAGGTACTGTGTTAGTCAGTAGCACGAGGTACTGTGTTAGTAGCACGAGGTACTGTGTTAGTAGCACGAGGTACTGTGTTCGTAGCACGAGGTACTGTGTTAGTAGCACGAGGTACTGTGTTAGTAGCACGAGGTGCTGTGTTAGTAGCACGAGGTACTGTGTTAGTCAGTAGCACGTGGTACTGTGTTAGTAGCACGAGGTACTGTGTTAGTCAGTAGCACGAGGTACTGTGTTAGTAGCACGAGGTACTGTGTTAGTCAGTAGCACGAGGTACTGTGTTAGTAGCACGAGGTACTGTGTTAGCAGCACGAGGTACTGTGTTAGTAGCACGAGGTACTGTGTTAGTCAGTAGCACAAGGTACTGTGTTAGTAGCACAAGGTACTGTGTTAGTAGCACGAGGTACTGTGTTAGTAGCACGAGGTACTGTGTTAGTAGCACGAGGTACTGTGTTAGTCAGTAGCACAAGGTACTGTGTTAGTAGCACGAGGTACTGTGTTAGTCAGTAGCACAAGGTACTGTGTTAGTCAGTAGCACGAGGTACTGTGTTAGTCAGTAGCACGAGGTACTGTGTTAGTAGCACGAGGTACTGTGTTAGTCAGTAGCACGAGGTACTGTGTTAGTCAGTAGCACAGGTACTGTGTTAGTAGCACAAGGTACTGTGTTAGTCAGTAGCACGAGGTACTGTGTTAGTCAGTAGCACAGGGTACTGTGTTAGTAGCACGAGGTACTGTGTTAGTCAGTAGCACGAGGTACTGTGTTAGTATCACAAGGTACTGTGTTAGTCAGTAGCACGAGGTACTGTGTTAGTAGCACGAGGTACTGTGCTAGTAGCACGAGGTACTGTGTTAGTCAGTAGCACAAGGTACTGTGTTAGTAGCACGAGGTACTGTGTTAGTCAGTAGCACGAGGTACTGTGTTAGTCAGTAGCACAAGGTACTGTGTTAGTAGCACGAGGTACTGTGTTAGTAGCACGAGGTACTGTGATAGTCAGTAGCACAAGGTACTGTGTTAGTAGCACGAGGTACTGTGTTAGTAGCACGAGGTACTGTGTTAGTCAGTAGCACGAGGTACTGTGTTAGTCAGTAGCACGAGGTACTGTGTTAGTAGCACGAGGTACTGTGTTAGTAGCACGAGGTACTTTGTTAGTAGCACGAGGTACTGTGTTAGTCAGTAGCACGAGGTACTGTGTTAGTAGCACGAGGTACTGTGTTAGTAGCACGAGGTGCTGTGTTAGTAGCACGAGGTACTGTGTTAGTCAGTAGCACGAGGTACTGTGTTAGTAGCACGAGGTACTGTGTTAGTCAGTAGCACGAGGTACTGTGTTAGTAGCACGAGGTACTGTGTTAGCAGCACGAGGTACTGTGTTAGTAACACGAGGTACTGTGTTAGTCAGTAGCACAAGGTACTGTGTTAGTAGCACGAGGTACTGTGTTAGTCAGTAGCACAAGGTACTGTGTTAGTCAGTAGCACGAGGTACTGTGTTAGTCAGTAGCACGAGGTACTGTGTTAGTAGCACAAGGTACTGTGTTAGTCAGTAGCACGAGGTACTGTGTTAGTCAGTAGCACAAGGTACTGTGTTAGTAGCACGAGGTACTGTGTTAGTCAGTAGCACGAGGTACTGTGTTAGTCAGTAGCACGAGGTACTGTGTTAGTAGCACAAGGTACTGTGTTAGTCAGTAGCACGAGGTACTGTGTTAGTCAGTAGCACAAGGTACTGTGTTAGTAGCACGAGGTACTGTGTTAGTCAGTAGCACAAGGTACTGTGTTAGTAGCACGAGGTACTGTGTTAGTCAGTAGCACGAGGTACTGTGTTAGTAGCACAAGGTACTGTGTTAGTCAGTAGCACGAGGTACTGTGTTAGTAGCACGAGGTACTGTGCTAGTAGCACGAGGTACTGTGTTAGTCAGTAGCACGAGGTACTGTGTTAGTAGCACGAGGTACTGTGTTAGTAGCACGAGGTACTGTGTTAGTCAGTAGCACAAGGTACTGTGTTAGTAGCACGAGGTACTGTGTTAGTCAGTAGCACGAGGTACTGTGTTAGTCAGTAGCACAAGGTACTGTGTTAGTAGCACGAGGTACTGTGTTAGTCAGTAGCACAAGGTACTGTGTTAGTAGCACGAGGTACTGTGTTAGTAGCACGAGGTACTGTGTTAGTCAGTAGCACATGGTACTGTGTTAGTAGCACGAGGTACTGTGTAAGTAGCACGAGGTACTGTGTTAGTCAGTAGCACGAGGTACTGTGTTAGTCAGTAGCACGAGGTACTGTGTTAGTAGCACGAGGTACTGTGTTAGTAGCACGAGGTACTGTGTTAGTAGCACGAGGTACTGTGTTAGTCAGTAGCACGAGGTACTGTGTTAGTCAGTAGCACGAGGTACTGTGTTAGTCAGTAGCACAAGGTACTGTGTTAGTAGCACGAGGTACTGTGTTAGTCAGTAGCACAAGGTACTGTGTTAGTAGCACGAGGTACTGTGTTAGTCAGTAGCACGAGGTACTGTGTTAGTAGCACGAGGTACTGTGTTAGTCAGTAGCACGAGGTACTGTGTTAGTAGCACGAGGTACTGTGTTAGTCAGTAGCACAAGGTACTGTGTTAGTCAGTAGCACGAGGTACTGTGTTAGTAGCACGAGGTACTGTGTTAGTCAGTAGCACGAGGTACTGTGTTAGTAGCACAAGGTACTGTGTTAGTAGCACGAGGTACTGTGTTAGTCAGTAGCACGAGGTACTGTGTTAGTCAGTAGCACGAGGTACTGTGTTAGTCAGTAGCACGAGGTACTGTGTTAGTCAGTAGCACGAGGTACTGTGTTAGTCAGTAGCACGAGGTACTGTGTTAGTCAGTAGCACGAGGTACTGTGTTAGTAACACGAGGTACTGTGTTAGTCAGTAGCACGAGGTACTGTGTTAGTCAGTAGCACGAGGTACTGTGTTAGTAGCACGAGGTACTGTGTTAGTCAGTAGCACAAGGTACTGTGTTAGTAGCACGAGGTACTGTGTTAGTAGCACGAGGTACTGTGTTAGTAGCACGAGATACTGTGTTAGTAGCACAAGGTACTGTGTTAGTAGCACGAGGTACTGTGTTAGTAGCACGAGGTACTGTGTTAGTAGCACGAGGTACTGTGTTAGTCAGTAGCACGAGGTACTGTGTTAGTCAGTAGCACAAGGTACTGTGTTAGTCAGTAGCACAAGGTACTGTGTTAGTCAGTAGCACAAGGTACTGTGTTAGTAGCACGAGGTACTGTGTTAGTAGCACGAGGTACTGTGTTAGTCAGTAGCACGAGGTATTGTGTTAGTAGCACGAGGTACTGTGTTAGTAGCACGAGGTACTGTGTTAGCAGCACGAGGTACTGTGTTAGTCAGTAGCACGAGGTACTGTGTTAGTAGCACAAGGTACTGTGTTAGTCAGTAGCACGAGGTACTGTGTCAGTAGCACGAGGTACTGTGTCAGTAGCACGAGGTACTGTGTTAGTCAGTAGCACGAGGTACTGTGTTAGTAGCACGAGGTACTGTGTTAGTCAGTAGCCCGAGGTACTGTGTTAGTCAGTAGCACGAGGTACTGTGTTAGTAGCACGAGGTACTGTGTTAGTCAGTAGCACAAGGTACTGTGTTAGTCAGTAGCACGAGGTACTGTGTTAGTCAGTAGCACAAGGTACTGTGTTAGTAGCACGAGGTACTGTGTTAGTCAGTAGCACGAGGTACTGTGTTAGTCAGTAGCACGAGGTACTGTGTTAGTAGCACGAGGTACTGTGTTAGTCAGTAGCACGAGGTACTGTGTTAGTCAGTAGCACGAGGTACTGTGTTAGTCAGTAGCACGAGGTACTGTGTTAGTCAGTAGCACGAGGTACTGTGTTAGTCAGTAGCACGAGGTACTGTGTTAGTAGCACGAGGTACTGTGTTAGTCAGTAGCACGAGGTACTGTGTTAGTAGCACGAGGTACTGTGTTAGTCAGTAGCACAAGGTACTGTGTTAGTAGCACGAGGTACTGTGTTAGTAGCACGAGGTACTGTGTTAGTAGCACGAGGTACTGTGTTAGTAGCACAAGGTACTGTGTTAGTAGCACGAGGTACTGTGTTAGTAGCACGAGGTACTGTGTTAGTAGCACGAGGTACTGTGTTAGTCAGTAGCACGAGGTACTGTGTTAGTCAGTAGCACAAGGTACTGTGTTAGTCAGTAGCACAAGGTACTGTGTTAGTCAGTAGCACGAGGTACTGTGTTAGTCAGTAGCACAAGGTACTGTGTTAGTCAGTAGCACAAGGTACTGTGTTAGTCAGTAGCACAATGTACTGTGTTAGTCAGTAGCACGAGGTACTGTGTTAGTCAGTAGCACAAGGTACTGTGTTAGTCAGTAGCACAAGGTACTGTGTTAGTCAGTAGCACGAGGTACTGTGTTAGTCAGTAGCACAAGGTACTGTGTTATTCAGTAGCACAAGGTACTGTGTTAGTCAGTAGCACAAGGTACTGTGTTAGTCAGTAGCACGAGGTACTGTGTTAGTCAGTAGCACAAGGTACTGTGTTAGTCAGTAGCACGAGGTACTGTGTTAGTCAGTAGCACGAGGTACTGTACGTGTTAGTAGCACGAGGTACTGTGTTAGTAGCACGAGGTACTGTGTTAGTCAGTAGCACGAGGTACTGTGTTAGTAGCACGAGGTACTGTGTTAGTAGCACGAGGTACTGTGTTAGTAGCACAAGGTGGGATACTATGAAGATCAAATTTGGTACTTCATTGGTCTGCGTTTGAATAAAGTATAGATTGGACAATTTTGTATTCATTAGGGAGTGAGTTTCATCTACTCTTAATTTGTAGTAAATCTACTAATTCAAGATGGGGATTGGCCCGCTCATATCTGACAATTGTGAACGGGGTGAGAATAGCTTGAGCTACCTCATCCCTTTGTGTGTATTTTACATCAATAAACTTATTTCAATTTCAATTTCAATGTCGTTTAAAGTATTTAAAAACAAGCATAAATTCATTTATCTTAAATAGTAATGTTTTTAAATTCAAGGGAGGTAGTCCTCGCGATGCTCTTTTATCACATCATGTGATACCATGACGTCACGCTGTATCAATGACGTCATACCTCTCTCTAAATCATTTACTACATATTATTTAAATGCAAATATAATTTAAAAACTCATCATTTTGTTGTAAAAGTGTATTATAGCACACAAATTATTTAAAAAGGTCCGAGAAAGGTATTAGAGGTTTTGTGTACATGGAGCGAGGAATCGAGCTCCTGTCACAAGACAGCTGGTCGGCGAGATCGAAGAGTAGCAGACGTCGTCTTCGGTGTTGCTCTATTACCGTCACTAAACTCCTTATACATCTCTCAAAATGGTAATGTATTTCAAACCCTCACAGCAAAGCCCATTTTGTACAGAGGTGGTGGCAAAAATGTTGATGAAAGACAGGTGAATGAGTCGTAGTTGAGTGCGCAAGCCCAGATCAGCCCCCCCCCCATGGACTGGGCTAAGATGCTCAAAGAAAAGTTAATAACTTAATGAAAGATTAGCCAGCTATGGTAAGATTAAGTACCATTAGTACCATATTAAGTTAGGTTAAGTTAAGAACGTGTGGTGATGAACAATGATCTCGTTCAGGCTTGGTGTTCTACTCTGCATCAACACAAATGTTTAGAGTACAATTTCATTTCATGATAATGATAATGTTTATTAATGATAATGTTTATTTAGGTAAGGTACATACATACAAGAGATTTACAAAGATTGATGGATTTATAGATAGAGCTAGTACATACAATGCCTAAAGCCACTGTTACGCAAAGCGTTTCGGGCATTCATGTTGGCTTAAGTAAATAATTGTTTACATTTTTGCTCTAAATAGAGGTAAAGTTTATGTGGTTGAAAGTTGGTGTGATGGCGGCGTGTTGGTGCCTGTGTTATGGTTTATGTATTCAGGCAGGTATTGTCTCTTCTTAATTATAATAGTGTAGTGAGGAAGATATTTGGTTTACATCACACAACTTCACCGCCACGACTGGATGCGGCAAGGGAGGCAAGGGACTCTGAAAGAGTGTTGCCGAGCGTCGTCATAAGGTGCTACGCGACAACAGGGGGCTGACGGCTGAGTGGACAGTGCTCGGGATTCATAATCCTAAGATTCCTGGTTCGATCCCCAGCAGAAACAAATGGGCAGAGTTTCTTTCACCCTGATGTGCCTGTTCATCTAGCAGTAAATAGGTACCTGAGAGTTACAGCTGCTGTGGGCTGCTTCCTGGGGATGTATAACAAAAAGGAGGCCTGGTCGAAGACCGGCCGCAGGGACGCTAAGCCCCAAATCATCTCAAGATAACCTCAAGATAGCTGCTCTTCTAACCTCTTTATCTAACTCTTGTCATCTTAAAGCTCATCCTACCCAAACTTGCCTACTCTACAAAAGCATAGCCAAGAGTTAAGAGCAGGTTTACCACTTAACCTGATTTCGGGAAAAATTAACACTGCCCAAGCTAACCGCTTAAAATTCAAAGTAAAATAAATTTATTCAATGTTTATTTAAACTTCAACTTTTCACAGGCATTTCTTGCTTCCCATTTTTATTTAGAACAGGTAGCAGCAAGATATTTTTTACATGTTTGGAGTGTCCCTTGTGCCTCAAGCTGGTGAAATTGGCTAGACCTTTACAAAATAATAATGCTTTTAATTATTACAATTGAACAAAAGTTACAATAGCTATAGTAGACGTTTCTCAGTGGGGTCACATTTGCGTACTAAAATGAAATGCTGTAATTTGATTTTTGTAAAGTCTGATAATCGTGGCAGATTGATACTGGTTTGCACTTTAAATGTAAATTTTGCAGAGAATAATCTACATTACATAAAATTGTATAAAATATTCTGGTTATCAATCTTGGCTTCGTTAATCAGAGTTTATAGTCGTTTTAATGTGTAATCACCTGATCTGAGAGGAGCATGTGCTTGTTTTCAGAATAGTACTGTACCGGGTACCCCAAAATTGATATAAACTTTGTGTGCTGCTACAGAATGTGTATATCTGCTACATATACACTATTAACAGTGTGTGTAATTTTAGTTTGAATCAAGAGTCATTTGTTCTATGCTTCATTGTGGGTCTTTTTCAACATTACCAATGGATATGGTTTACCATTTTGCTGTGGGTTGTTATATTGGCCAGATTCTAGACAATTGGTTTAGAGGTTTTATGCTCAAGTTATATCTTTGTGAGTTTTAGCTGTCATAAGCTAAGTCAAGCCTGGGTGTAATGGGCAAAGACTATGAAGTTTGTAACTAGTTAAAAGTTAAACCAAAAGTTATTTTATTAAAATTTATTTTGCTGTTTAATAGTAATTACCTAAGTGTAATTACCTAAGTGTAGTTACAGGATGAGAGCTACGCTCGTGGTGTCCCGTCTTCCCAGCACTCTTTGTCATATAACGCTTTGAAACTACTGACGGTCTTGGCCTCCACCACCTTCTCCCCTAACTTGTTCCAACCGTCTACCACTCTGTTAGCGAAAGTGAATTTTCTTATATTTCTTCTGCATCTGTGTTTAGCTAGTTTATATCTATGACCTCTTGTTCTTAAAATT
Organism: Procambarus virginalis; assembly: GCA_020271785.1. NCBI lineage: Eukaryota > Metazoa > Arthropoda > Malacostraca > Decapoda > Cambaridae > Procambarus > Procambarus virginalis. Next base: position 2,521,319 of record WNGS01039543.1, read on the forward strand.
CCAGGTCTCAGGAAATCTTCCCTATTGATTTTATCAATTCCTGTTACTATTTTGTATGTAGTGATCATGTCACCTCTTTTTCTTGTGTCTTCTAGTTTTGGCATATTTAATGCCTCTAACCTCTCCTCGTAGCTCTTGCCCTTCAGTTCTGGGAGCCACTTAGTAGCATGTCTTTGCACCTTTTCCAGTATGTTGATGTGCTTCTTAAGATATGGGCACCACACAACCGCTGCATATTCTAGCTTTGGCCTAACAAAAGTAGTGAACAATTTCTTTAGTATATCGCCATCCATGTATTTAAACGCAATTCTGAAGTTGGAAAGCGTGGCATAGGCTCCTCGCACAATATTCTTTATGTGGTCCTCAGGTGATAGTTTTCTATCTAGAACCACCCCTAGATCTCTTTCTTTATCAGAATTCTTTAAAGATTTCTCACATAATATATAGGTTGTGTGGGGTCTATGTTCTCCTATTCCACATTCCATAACATGGCATTTATTAACATTGAATTCCATTTGCCAAGTGGCGCTCCATGTACTTATTTTGTCCAGGTCATCTTGAAGGGCATGACAATCATCTAAGTTTCTTATCCTTCCTATTATCTTAGCATCATCAGCAAACATGTTCATATAATTCTGTATACCAACTGGTAGATCATTTATGTAGACAATAAACATCACTGGTGCAAGAACTGAACCCTGTGGTACTCCGCTTGTGACATTTCTCCAGTCCGATACATTGCCTCTGATCACTGCCCTCATTTTTGTATCAGTCAGAAAATTTTTCATCCATGTTAGAAGCTTACCTGTCACCCCTCCAATATTTTCCAGTTTCCAGAACAACCTCTTATGTGGAACTCTGTCGAAAGCCTTTTTTAAGTCCAGATAGATGCAGTCAACCCAACCATCTCTTTCCTGTAATATCTCTGTTGCTCGGTCATAGTGGTTTTGAAGGATTGTTCACAAGCCATCCTCAAAACCAAATACTGTACTGTACTGTACTGTACAGAGGAATCTCGATACTCGAACGGCTCCAAACTCGAGCAATTCGGCACTCAATTTTTTTGTTTGTACTCAATAGTCAACAATTTGCTTGTCACTCAGACGTACAGTATACATAACAATACAGATGAGTCAGTTTTCCAGTAGCGTCATTCAGTTCACAACCCCACTAAACTTATCTGCAAACTTTGTTTTCTTATACAGTGGTACCTAAGCTTACGAATTTAATCCTTTCCCAAAGATGGCTCGTAAGCCGAATATGCGTAAACTGAAGTGAATTTCCCCATAAGAAATTACTGTATGTAAATATAATTAATCCGTTCCAGGCTCCCCAAAAAATTAACTTCAAAGTACATTTTATACCTAATTCACCCAAATCTTCAGTACTGAAGTATGTATAAGTTATTGCTTACCTTTACTGATGACTCTTGTTGGCTTATGGAAGATGGTGAGGAGGGGGGGGGGGAGAAGAGTACACCACAATCCGTGTACCATTTTAATGTTTACGAATGATCAAATGATCTCGTTTTTTTTCTATGGTCATTCTCACACATATTTTCTTGGCTTGAACCTTACCACTAAACTTTCTTGGGACCATGGCGAGATATATAATAACAACTTTTATGGTCAAATACCCCAAAATCCAAAAAAAAAACTAATTCTTTACAAAAATTCAGGCACGATTGTTATTAGGTGGGAGGCACTGGTAAACTGAGGAGCGATCGCCGTGCCACCATGCGCTAGGTCGGCCATAAGCATATCAACAAACTTTATTTCCCGAGGCAAAGCTCCTAAACCGATTCGAATTTTCTGAAGATATTGGGCTCATAACCCGATTCAAATTTTCCGAGGAAATTGGGCTCGTAACCCGATTCAAATTTTCCGAAGAAATTGGGCTCGTGACCCTAAAAGTTCGTAAATAGGGGCATTCGTAAGCCGAGGCGTCACTGTATATTTTTTACATTCTTAGTGTAAATAAGTCACCATGGTGCCTAAGGAAGCTAGTGATAAAAGCCAGATGAAAAGAAAATTAGTTAGAGCCACGACAGATGGAAAAGAACTTGAAGCAAAATATGAAAGTGATGTCTGCATGTCTGTTTTGCTACCGAGTTTGGGATGCCTAAATCTAGTTTTCTAATAAAAGAAATGTGTAAAATTGGGAAAGTGCAAAGTTTCTTAAAAAATATCACCCTGACAGAGCTGTGGCAACCCATGTTATAAATGTTGATTGATTATAACAAAACATGTCCAACATGGGCTGGACATGGCTGCTTTGGAGAAAGTTCAACATAGGATGACAAAAATCATTCTAGAACTAAGTCGACTCTCGCACCAGGAACGGTTGAGGGCCTCGGGGCTAACAACAATGCAAACCATGCATAATAGGGCAGATCTTATCGAAACTTTTAAAATACTAACCAATTTGGAGAATGTTGATAGACAATTTCTTTATAAGGTCAAGTGTAATGCAAAGGAGTAAGGATTTCAGGCTCAACATGCCACAATGAAGATTGAAATCAGGTGATGTTTTTTTTTTCCCACAGGGGTTATAAACCAATGGAATCGCCTACCCACCAAAGCTGTAAAACCCAAAACTTTTACATTTTAAAATCCAGCTGGAAAAATCATCAGGGCAAATAGTGGGGATCATTGTCTTTTCTGTCCTCGTTGAGGCCACTAGTGTGTTAGTGTCCCTCAGGTAAATTCAGGTAAACCTGTTGAATGACACGACTGCTACCTACCTGTTGAAGATTCCAGGGGTTAATGTCCTGGTGTCAGACCAGGCTGCCTGGTTGCCGGTCCAATCCACCAGGCTTTGTGATTCAGTTGTTTGCAACCTGATATAAGTCACAGCGTGGTTGCTCAGGCATCCTTAGAAGGTACTTGTCGAGTTCTTTTGAACACTGCTAGAGGTTGGCCAGTTATGCCCTGTATGTATGGGGGAAGTGTTGAAAAGTCTTTGGCCTTTGATGTTGATTGAGTTCTTTCTCTGTGCCTGTTGCACCTCTGCTTTTCGGTGGGGCTATTTTGCATATCCTGCCATTGCCTTCTTGTATCATAGGGTCTTATTATTGTGCAGATTTAGAACCAGTCCTGCTAATATTTTGCAAGTGTAGATTATTATGTATCTCTCCCACCTGCTCTCCAGGAAATACTGTACAGATTTAAATTTTTTTGAGTGTCCCAATAATTTAATGTTTTATTGAGTGGATTCTAGCAGTAAAGGGTCATTGCGCACACTCCAGGTCAGCACTAATTTCTTGAAAAATATCATCATTGGTGTGGCATCTCTTGTGTAGAAGGTTCATGTTATCCAACCAGTTGTTTTCCTTGCAACTGTGACAGTAACTTTGTTGTGTTCTTTAAAAGTAAGGTCTTCTGACATGATTACTCCTAAATATTTTACATTGCTTTTTCTTTTAGTTGTGGGGTTTGACAGTTTTATATGTGGTATCTGATTTGTTATTCATTTTTTCCATAGTGCTGTAATTAGAACTTGCCCTTATTTAACATGTTATTTTCTGTGGCCCATTGTAAGACTTGATTAACACTTGGCCTCGCCCAGCAAACTGCTCGTAGTGCACCGCAAGGTAGGGCGAGCGTTTCCCATGAGCACACAACCACACCCCAATGTTTATACTCTTTTAAGTTTTTCACACATCAATTTTCATGCTACTTCATTCATTTTGTATCAAATTGTTCACAATAGAATACTATACTCTAAAGGGATATATTGCATTTAAGGTTAAATAGAACAACATTACCAATACTATAAGATAAAGTACATCATGTGAAAAAGAGCTTTTCGTCATTGTTTATAGTCGTTATTGATTCCCGACATTATTTATTACACTATTTCACTTGTTTTTATCTTGCTTCCTTCATAAGTATTTGTACCACAATGTCATATGTATAAAAAATGAATAATTATATCTGATGATTCTTCATTTCCACGTGAAGAAGGGAAGAGTGGCTGCCTCACACCTAATGATCGGTGGGTGGGCGGCTACATGGCAGTGTCATGATGCCACGTGGCTTATACAGAGTGGGAAGATGTTGGCGTACGTTTTAAAACATGTCCCATAATAATCGGACAATAAATTGAATTTTACAAATATTCTAATTTTCTATGGCTTAGTGTCATCCCCTGAACTGCGTATATTGATTTTAGGACACAAATAGCATTAACCTTCAGCGAAAGTGTATATGATTGGGGGTTTGCTGTGCCCTCTGTTTTCCTGCTTTCATGAAAATTCTAGTGTCGTCTGGAAAGGCTGATAGTCCTATAGTTCATATCCTTGTCCATGTCTGACATGAGGATGAGGAAAAGTACCGGAGCACGCACAGTACCTTGAGGAACTGAGATTATCATGGTGGATGATTCAGTTTTTACTTTGTTGACTCACTCTGAGTCCTATTTGTTAGGAAGTCAAGATCCATCTTCCTACTTTGCCAGAATTCCTTTTGTGTGCATTTTGTGCAATAGCACCATGGTCACATTTGTCAAAGGCTTTTGTGAAATTTTGTACAGTATATTACAGCAGTGTTTTGTTTGTCTTCCATGGCATCTAGGGCCATATAATAGTGGTCTAGCCCTTGTGAGAGGCAGGAGNCCATTAGGCGCTGAGAGAGTTGTGCTTTTTGTTTTTAATTAGGCTATATTTTAATGTTTTTTAATGTTTTCATTACTCTTTGTGTTTTGAAATGGAAATAGTTGACTTTGGAAACATTTTGACATTAATTTTACCTGAACATTTATAAAAATAACAAAAATATGTCCTTGACAATTACAACAAGACGTTTTTGCCGAAAATAGGCGAGCAGTGCAAGGGTTAAGCATGCACAGGGATCTTGACGTTATCTTGAGATGATTTTGGGGCTTAGCGTCCCCGCGGCCCGGTCCTCAACCAGGCCTCCATTTTGTTACACACCCCCAGGAGGCAGCCCGTAGCAGCTCTAACTCCCAGGTACCTATATACTGTTAGGTGAACAGGGGCATCAGGGTGACAAACTCTGCCCATTTGTTTCCGCTTCCACTGGGGATCGAACCTGGAACCTTAGGACTACAAATCCCAAACGCTGTCCACTCAGCTGTCAGGCCCCCTTACCTCTTGGGATTACCAGGGATTATAGAAAACTGAATGTTCTAATATTTATTCTAACATTTGCCTATAGTAAACATTTCATGCTTCAATATACTAATTGCTTATATTTGAAAGGTTCCTAGAATGTGATTTTTTGTATTTGCTGGTAAACGCACTATATTTTTTCAGCCCCGAGAACCGGACACCAGCAACTTTCTGGAGACTGCGTTGCTTTAGGTTAGACCAGGTTATATTCATTCCAATGAATGCAACATTAGGTTAGGTCAAGTTAAGAAATACTAATAATTCAATTTAAATTCCTCGTGTCGGGGAACAGGCAGCCAGTGAATGTTTATACACATTTGGCTTATATCGAGGTCCCCCCCTCAATATCGGGACAAGTGGGTCGCGCCTCACCCAGGCAGAGAGAGGCGTGGCTTAACATTGTAGCGAGTAAACAATATACTCACTACAATCTGTAGCTTGTGTAGTTAGTGCTAATACATCATACCAACAAGTGGGTCAGTATGGTGGTCTTGTGTGGGAGGTAAAGGGTGGGACAATATCACTGTGGACACACCCACATGCCCTCAACCAAAATACCTCTGTACTCGCCTAGTTGAGCTTGTGGGGGTTGAGCTCTGGCTCTTTGGTCCCGCCTCTCAACTGGTGTACAGATTCCTGAGCCTATTGGGCTCTATCATATCTACCCTTGAAACTGTGTATGGAGTCAGCCTCCACCACATTACTGCCTAATGCATTCCACTTATCTACTGACACTAAACAAAGTCTTTCTAATGTCTCTGTGGCTCATGTGGGCTTGCGTAGGCATGGGATCCCACAGTATGGGATACTATGGGCCCCATAGACCTCTTTCCTAATGGAGAAGTGCCCGATACAGCACTGCTACAACCGACCGGTGAATATCAAAATACAGTACAACAAATACACTAGTTCAGTATATTACACAATACACAGTAAAGGACATAAATCACACAAGAGATGAACAGTCGAGATAATTCCTAACATAAAAAAATTGTAACGCCAAATTGTTAAAAGATTAAAATCCACAAAACTTATATTTTTAAAAAATCGTTTCGGCCGTAGATGGGCAGAGATAACGTTAGATCTGAAGCAAGAACTACAGCCGCCATACATCCTGCCCTCCCTACACTACTACAGTGACCGTGCAGGTCATCTGAGGGCATCAACGTGAACAAGAAGGGCATTACTTCCTCATGGTGACGAGCGGCAGCGAGGGGATTCAAGGCAGGGGACACCAATTCAGAACATAACACAGGGCGCAGCCATGATGGAGAGACTGATTCCTGACGTCACTTCCCTTGACGACAACCAATCAGGAGACAGCACAATGGCGTCCTTAGCAACGCTTTGAAAATGAGAACTTTACCTGAATTTACCTGAGAGCCACTAACACTAGTGGCCTTAACGGGGACAGGAAGTCGGCGGCTTGTCGAAGGTCCCCCGTTAGCCTTGACGATCTTTTCCAGTTGTAATTTGAAAGTTAACAGGGTTTTAGCATATACGGCTTCGACGGGTATGTAGTTCCATGGGTTTATAACCCTTTTTTATTAGCAAAATTAGGTATATTTTTTTATTTATATATACAAGAGTTGTTACATTCTAGTACAGCCACTAGTACGCGTAGCGTTTCGGCCAAGTCCTTAATCTTATGTTCCCCGGAATACGACCCCCACAAAGAATCGTTTAACAACCAGGTACCCATTTTACTGTTGAGTGAAACAGAGGCTACAGTTAAGGACTTGTACCCATTAAATCTTCCCCGGCCAAGATACGAACCCAGGAGAAAGCGCTCGCGGAACGCCAGTTAGTTTAGTTCATTTATTATGCACCCCATACCCATCTTGTGGGCGGTAGTGGAAAGGGTTACAGAGGCACATGGGCTCAGGGACTGAACCCCACAATTCATTTAGCTAAGCAAGTTACAATCTTGATGAGCTAGTTACAAAATTCAATATAAGTCGTCACATCAACAATGGGTTCGAGATTGACCTCAAATACAGGTTTTAAATTAAGCAACTGACATATGTGGAGAGCTAGTGTCACAATTTATATGTTTGTCCTGCACACCGCCCCCCATCCAGTGGGCAGCGGTGGATAGGTTACAATCACTCAGTTACTACCTACAGTTAGCAAACTGGGGATATTTGGCTAGAATTTCTGGTAGCAGATCATTTGAATGAAATATTTACACATCGCTGGAACATTGGTTATAGAATTGTCTCTAAATTCACGTATGTTTTCGCACTCCATCACATAGTGACGGAGGGTGTGGGAATAATTTTGTTGACACAGTTTACATTTGGTTAGGTCTACATCAGCAGATAATGAGAATTACCAGAGATACTTGTAACCGAGTCTTGTACCCAGGCTGTGACTCGTACGTCAGGCTGCGAGCAGCCGCGTCCAACAGCCTGGTTGATCAGTCCAGCAACCAGGAGGCCTGGTCGATGACCGGGCCGCGGGGACGCTAAGCCCCGGAAGCACCTCAAGGTATACTCAAGTTAGGAGTCTAAGCCGAGCAGTAGTAACATCTAGAAGTCTGCTGATTTTATTGGATGATCCATAGATGTGGGGCTCCTCTTGAATGATAGTATGATGATAGATGGAATTACTGGTGTCAATTTCACTTTGCCTCAGATCTACAAGATCTTGTTGAAGTTCTCGGTGTACTGCTGCTCTCAGATTGCTCATTGACAATCCTAGGTTACACTCAACGGCTCCTTTAAAGGCAGATTCTTTGGCTAACTTATCAGCTCTATCATGCATTCGGAGGCCAACATGAGATGGAGACCACATGAAATGGACTCTGTTACCATCCTTAATAATTTGCCAGGCGAGCGTCTTAACCACTACGCCACGAAGACTGCAACAGTAATGTGCTGCTACCCTATTCTATATGAGATATTGCACAGCGTAGATCAAGAAATATACCTATAGGTTCACCTATTATTCCCATCTCACAGGATGGTTAGTTATACATGGAATTAGGGGAGATAATACCTGCCTTAATACAAAACAAACCAGCTTTGACTAAAACCCCGAGGGTGAAAAAGCATCGCCTGTTCGCAGTCCGAGTCTGTACCTAGCAAGCCCAATAATATTAATACTAATACTATAATAATGATATTTAGTATATGATATTTAGAGGATTAATTATTAATGGGAGCCTGACGACTGAGTGGACAGCGCTTGGGGTTCATAGTCCCAAGGGTCTGGGTTCGATCCCTAGCGGAGATCGATGGGCAGCGTTTCTTTCACCGTGATGCACCTGTTCACCTAACGGTAAACAGGTACCTGGGAGTTGGGCTGCTTCCTGGGGATGTGTGTGTCTGTGTGAAAATTAGGATTAAGGACCTGCCCGAAGCGCTATGCGTGCTAGTGGTTGTACAAAAATATAAGAACTCTTGTATAAATAAATAAAAAAAGGTAAATAATGATCTTTAGTGGAATATGCTGCACTTCTGTTTGCTTTGGTGCCCGAAAGAAAGCTTGGAGGGCTTGAACAAATGCAGAACGAAGCCTTGAGGATAATCCTTGGGTGCCCTCGTACCACAAAGATAATTAATATGAGAAAGGAACTTAATATTCCGAGCGTCGTTGACCGTGTTACTGAAATTGATTGTCAAATTGGTAACAAAAATACTTAGGCTAGCTCATCCTAACCCTTGCATAGAAGCCCTCCAGAATGTCTTTATTAAAGGTCAACAGTGTTCCAAATGGATAACTAAAACTGGAACTGAACTCAGAATATATAGTGTGTGTTTGAAGCACAAGGTAGGAAACTGAGGGTAAAATTAGGTACTTCTTGGTTTTACTTTTGAATAAGGCATAGGTTGGACAGTTTTTTTTAATTCAATAGGGAGTGAGTTCCATAGACAGGGTACTGTAGCCAGTAAACTTATACTCGCTCCATTATCTCATCATCTTAATGGCATAACTAATTAGCACTAACTACACAAGCTATAATCCTATCCCTATTTACAGGTAACGGTTTTTCCACTTTCCTATCTTATTGTGAGGTGTAGTCACCGTATATAAGCAAGCGATTTGAGAATAGCAAACCAGTACAATTTCCAGTCAAGAATGTAGCACTCGGCGTAGGCAGTTCTAATCGTCTCCAAGACGCTACAGCTTCGACACAGAACAGGCAGCAGACTAGGGGCCAGATTCACGAAGCAGTTATGCAAGCACTTACGAACATGTACATCTTTTCTCAATCTTTGGCGTCTTTGCTTACAATTGTTAAACAGTTAATGAGCTTGAAGCACCAGGTAGCTGTTTATACCAATAATAACAGTTGATTGTGAATTTTTCATGCTTGTAAACTGTTTAATAAATGTAACCAAAGTCGTCAAAGATTGAGGAAAGATGTACATGTTCGTAAGTACTTGCGTAACTGCTTCGTGAATCTGGCCCTTGGACCGCATCCAGCTACAACGTTCTCCCACATGGAGCTCCGCGACTCCTGCCACACTCAGCTCTCAGCTCTGCTCCAGGCTCCGTCTCAACGTCTACGACACTGCTGTATCCAGGACTACTAAATAAACATGAAACTCACTAAACACTGTGTATATAATCTACCCAACAACGTAACATAGTCGTATGTTACAGTACTTTTATTTGCATGGCGTGTTTGCACAGATTTAGTCTGATTCTGGGGACGTCTAAGATATATTTATTTCTGGTGCGATGCTCATGGGTTCTATTACACCTGTCAAGGAAGAGTTTCAGCTCAGGATTAGCATTTAGAAACAATTTTTTTTTTACATGTAAATATAACAAGAGAATGTGTGGAGTGAGTGTATGTTTAGCATGTTTAGGGATTTAAACAGAGAGGCTGTGTGTTGTCTAAAGACAGAGTTTGTTACAGTTCTGATAACAATTTTTTGCCGGTAATGATGGGCATTTGTAGTGGTTGAACCCCATGCACAGATACCGTATGTAAGATAGGGACAGATTAACGCGTAGTATAATGAGAAGAGAGCAGATTGGAGACATAATATCTTAATTTAGGGAGTATACTGACCGCTTTTGAGACTTTTTGGCTATGTGTTGTGGGTGTTGAAGTTGAGTTTTTTGTCTATGTGTAGGCCAAGGAACTTTCCATCATTTGTAATGCAAATGCTAACATTGTCTATCTGAAGTTAAATTTGGTTTGATCATTTATTTTTAAATAAAATGTAATAAGTCTTACTTATGTTTAGTGTGAGTTTGTTGGTTAACATTCTTGAGTTAACTATTTTAATTCATTATTTACAATATTATTTATTGTGTGTAGCTTATGGTCTGAGTAAATGAAGGCAGTATTGTCAGCAAATATAATGAATGCTTAAGAATGTTAGAGACATTTGTCCAATCATTGTTGTATATAAGAAATAAGATAGTTCCTAAGATGCTGCCCTGTGGCACTCCTACTGTTATTAAGCTGTACAAATCTTGTACGTGCCAACATGTGGACACTATCTAAGCCTAAGACGCCCACCTTCAAAAATCATAATTGCACTGAAAAAAGTTGAGCATAGCATAGTAGGAGCCGGTCGGCCGAGCGGACAGCACTCTGGACTTGTGATCCTGTGGTCCCGGGTTCGATCCCGGGCGCCGGAGAGAAATAATGGGCAGAGTTTCTTTCACCCTATGCCCCTGTTACCTAGCAGTAAAATAGGTACCTGGGTGTTAGTCAGCTGTCACGGGCTGCTTCCTGGGGGTGGAGGCCTGGTCGAGGACCGGGCCGCGGGGACACTAAAAGCCCCGAAATCATCTCAAGATAACCTCAAGATAGCACGATTCCAGGAAGGACTGATGGCCTCAGAATTAATAAAGAACAATTTTCAAAATAAAGTTTAAAATCACCCGTGACTTCTCTTGTGTACTCTATGTAGTGATGTACTGGCGTAATGCTCCCTCCTGGTGATAACCCACACCTCCTCTTCTGCCCTGGTTCTCCAGCAAGGTCCTCCTTAAGTCTTAGCATCATGCAGGTCGGCGTTCAATCCCCGACCGTCCAAGTAATTGGGCACCATTCCTTGCCCCGTCTCATCCCAAATCATCATCCTGACCCCTTCCTAGTGCTATATAGTCGTAATGGCTTGGCGCTTTCCCCCTGATAATTCCCTAGCAATTTCGTGGGCGAGGTAGTTGAATTTAGTGTGGAGCTCCCGTAGAGTTTCAAGTTGTTTCGGTATGGACAGGATCTCATCATTGTTCATATGAATTTTTCTGCAGCTAAATTTTAAACTGGAGGATTATTTTGGTCTTTATGAGTTGTGTGGGTATGTGACTCCATGGGTTTATTACGCTATTGGTGAAAAGCATTTCCTGTTTTAACCTATGTCTAGGCAAGTAAAGTTAACAACACAACTTTAATATTAACACCAACCCTCCTCGCCTATACTGACAAGTGCCAACTACACTATCATTATTAATTTTCACTGCACGTCACCATATTTCTGCATAGAAATCCAGTACACCAAATCTGTTTAATAGTAACTGACATTCCTCGGCTTAGAGTATATGTCATCTACTTATATTACTACTTATAGTACTCGGCTATAAAAATTTCTGAGAATTTTCACTATCAGGTGATGTAGACCTGACCAAATGTAAACTGTGTAAATTAAATTATTCGCATATCCTCCGTCACTATGTGATGGAGCACGAAAAGTTACGTAAATTTAGAGACGACTCTATTACAAGTGTTCTAGAAATGTGTAAATATTTCGTTTAAAATGCCCTACTACCGGAAATGTTAACCACAGTTTGCTAACTGTAGGTAGTAAATGTGGGTGACTTTAACCTTTCCAACACTGCTCACAGGAGGGGCAGGGGGCGGTGTGCAGGATAAACATATAAATTATGACACTAACTCTCCACACATGTAAACTGCCTACCGTACACACTCTACTTGTGGTCCGTCTCGAACCCAATAATTGTTGATACAATACTCTACATTATAGTTTGCAACTAACTTATCAAGACTAACTTGCTTAAAAATGAATTTTGGGGTTGAGTCCCTGAGCCCATTATTGTCTCTGTAACCCTTTCAACTACCGCCAACAGGATGGGTATGGGGTGCATAATATAAGAACAAAAACAACTAAATGAACAAATCCACAAGGGCCGTGACGAGGATTCGAACCCGCGTCCGGGAGCATCCCAGACACTGCCTTGTTCATTTGATGCATCACGTTAGTGTGATCTCTGTGTGTGTAACTAAATGAAGATATGAAGAACTTCTTCAAAAGATCAGGTGTAACACAAACAAGGAGCAGCTGTTTCAACCTTAATAAGCCACCATGTAGGACTGAAAACAAGAGATGCTTTTTCACCCACAGGGTTATAAACACATGGAACCGCCTACCCGCCAAACGCGTAAGTGACAAAATTCTGTTGATTTTTAAAATCCAGCTGGAAAAAATCACCAGGGCAAATAGGGGCGGACTTCTGATAAGCCGCCGGCCTCCTGTCTTCGACGAGGCCACTAGAGTGTAAGTGGCCCTCAGGTAAATTCAGATCAATTACAGTTGTAAGAGTACTACAGATGTTGATGATTTAATGGTAACATTCTTGCAAACCCACCAGCACGCATAGCGTTTCAGGCAGGTCCTTAACCTAACAAATAAATTCAGCGTTAAATACATTGTTTCAGAATTTTGAATTCACATAATTACTACCTGAGCATAAAGGGATAAAATTATACTGATTGAGCTGCTCTTTTAGATTGTATATATACAGTACTGTGTTAGTAGCACGAGGTACTGTGTTAGTCAGTAGCACGAGGTACTGTGTTAGTAGCACGAGGTACTGTGTTAGTCAGTAGCACGAGGTACTGTGTTAGTAGCACGAGGTACTGTGTTAGTAGCACGAGGTACTGTGTTAGTAGCACGAGGTACTGTGTTAGTAGCACGAGGTACTGTGTTAGTAGCACGAGGTACTGTGTTAGTCAGTAGCACGAGGTACTGTGTTAGTCAGTAGCACGAGGTACTGTGTTAGTAGCACGAGGTACTGTGTTAGTAGCACGAGGTACTGTGTTAGTCAGTAGCACGAGGTACTGTGTTAGTAGCACGAGGTACTGTGTTAGTAGCACGAGGTGCTGTGTTAGTAGCACGAGGTACTGTGTTAGTCAGTAGCACGAGGTACTGTGTTAGTAGCACGAGGTACTGTGTTAGTCAGTAGCACGAGGTACTGTGTTAGTAGCACGAGGTACTGTGTTAGTCAGTAGCACGAGGTACTGTGTTAGTAGCACGAGGTACTGTGTTAGTAGCACGAGGTACTGTGTTAGTCAGTAGCACGAGGTACTGTGTTAGTCAGTAGCACGAGGTACTGTGTTAGTAGCACGAGGTACTGTGTTAGTAGCACGAGGTACTGTGTTAGTCAGTAGCACGAGGTACTGTGTTAGTAGCACGAGGTACTGTGTTAGTAGCACGAGGTGCTGTGTTAGTAGCACGAGGTACTGTGTTAGTCAGTAGCACGAGGTACTGTGTTAGTAGCACGAGGTACTGTGTTAGTCAGTAGCACGAGGTACTGTGTTAGTAGCACGAGGTACTGTGTTAGTCAGTAGCACGAGGTACTGTGTTAGTAGCACGAGGTACTGTGTTAGCAGCACGAGGTACTGTGTTAGTAGCACGAGGTACTGTGTTAGTCAGTAGCACAAGGTACTGTGTTAGTAGCACGAGGTACTGTGTTAGTCAGTAGCACAAGGTACTGTGTTAGTCAGTAGCACGAGGTACTGTGTTAGTCAGTAGCACGAGGTACTGTGTTAGTAGCACAAGGTACTGTGTTAGTCAGTAGCACGAGGTACTGTGTTAGTCAGTAGCACAAGGTACTGTGTTAGTAGCACGAGGTACTGTGTTAGTCAGTAGCACGAGGTACTGTGTTAGTAGCACAAGGTACTGTGTTAGTCAGTAGCACGAGGTACTGTGTTAGTAGCACGAGGTACTGTGTTAGTAGCACGAGGTACTGTGTTAGTCAGTAGCACGAGGTACTGTGTTAGTAGCACGAGGTACTGTGTTAGTAGCACGAGGTACTGTGTTAGTCAGTAGCACAAGGTACTGTGTTAGTAGCACGAGGTACTGTGTTAGTCAGTAGCACGAGGTACTGTGTTAGTCAGTAGCACAAGGTACTGTGTTAGTAGCACGAGGTACTGTGTTAGTCAGTAGCACAAGGTACTGTGTTAGTAGCACGAGGTACTGTGTTAGTAGCACGAGGTACTGTGTTAGTCAGTAGCACAAGGTACTGTGTTAGTAGCACGAGGTACTGTGTTAGTAGCACGAGGTACTGTGTTAGTCAGTAGCACGAGGTACTGTGTTAGTCAGTAGCACGAGGTACTGTGTTAGTAGCACGAGGTACTGTGTTAGTAGCACGAGGTACTGTGTTAGTAGCACGAGGTACTGTGTTAGTCAGTAGCACGAGGTACTGTGTTAGTCAGTAGCACGAGGTACTGTGTTAGTCAGTAGCACAAGGTACTGTGTTAGTAGCACGAGGTACTGTGTTAGTCAGTAGCACAAGGTACTGTGTTAGTAGCACGAGGTACTGTGTTAGTCAGTAGCACGAGGTACTGTGTTAGTAGCGCGAGGTACTGTGTTAGTCAGTAGCACGAGGTACTGTGTTAGTAGCACGAGGTACTGTGTTAGTCAGTAGCACAAGGTACTGTGTTAGTCAGTAGCACGAGGTACTGTGTTAGTAGCACGAGATACTGTGTTAGTCAGTAGCACGAGGTACTGTGTTAGTAGCACGAGGTACTGTGTTAGTAGCACGAGGTACTGTGTTAGTCAGTAGCACAAGGTACTGTGTTAGTAGCACGAGGTACTGTGTTAGTCAGTAGCACGAGGTACTGTGTTAGTAGCACAAGGTACTGTGTTAGTAGCACGAGGTACTGTGTTAGTCAGTAGCACGAGGTACTGTGTTAGTCAGTAGCACGAGGTACTGTGTTAGTCAGTAGCACAAGGTACTGTGTTAGTAGCACGAGGTACTGTGTTAGTAGCACGAGGTACTGTGTTAGTAGCACGAGGTACTGTGTTAGTAGCACGAGGTACTGTGTTAGTAGCACGAGGTACTGTGTTAGTAGCACGAGGTACTGTGTTAGTAGCACGAGGTACTGTGTTAGTCAGTAGCACGAGGTACTGTGTTAGTCAGTAGCACGAGGTACTGTGTTAGTAGCACGAGGTACTGTGTTAGTAGCACGAGGTACTGTGTTAGTAGCACGAGGTACTGCGTTAGTCAGTAGCACGAGGTACTGTGTTAGTCAGTAGCACGAGGAACTGTGTTAGTCAGTAGCACAAGGTACTGTGTTAGTAGCACGAGGTACTTTGTTAGTCAGTAGCACAAGGTACTGTGTTAGTAGCACGAGGTACTGTGTTAGTCAGTAGCACGAGGTACTGTGTTAGTAGCGCGAGGTACTGTGTTAGTCAGTAGCACGAGGTACTGTGTTAGTAGCACGAGGTACTGTGTTAGTCAGTAGCACAAGGTACTGTGTTAGTCAGTAGCACGAGGTACTGTGTTAGTAGCACGAGATACTGTGTTAGTCTTGGAACTTGGAACTCCATATTCATCAAGAACTGTAAAAAAACCATTATCGCAGGCCCTTCACATTCTGTGGAGACAAAGCCTAGATACTGGCGTTATTCCTGATATACTAAAAACAGCAGAGATAGCACCACTTCATAAAGGAGGAAATAAGGCAGAGGCAAAAAATTACAGACCGATAGCACTAACATCGCACATCATAAAAATTTTTGAGAGAGTGCTAAGAAGCAAGATCACAAAATACATGGAATCACAGCATCTCCATAACCCCGGACAACATGGTTTCAGAACAGGGCGCTCTTGCCTGTCGCAGTTGCTGGACCACTATGATATGGCATTAGATGCTATGGAAGACAAACAAAACGCTGATGTAATTTACACAGATTTTGCAAAAGCTTTTGATAAATGTGACCATGGTGTTATTGCCCATAAAATGCGCTCAAAAGGAATTACCGGAAAAGTAGGCAGATGGATCTACAATTTCCTGACCAACAGAACCCAATGTGTAATAGTCAACAAAATAAAATCCAACCCGTCAACCGTTAAGAGCTCAGTCCCCCAGGGTACTGTGCTTGCTCCAGTACTTTTTCTCATCCTTATATCGGACATAGACAAGAACACAACCTATAGCACTGTATCATCCTTTGCAGATGACACTAGGATCTTCATGAGAGTAGGCAACATAGAGGACACGGCGAACCTCCAGTCAGATGTAGATCAGGTCTTTCTATGGGCTACAGAAAATAATATGGTGTTTAACGAAGACAAGTTCCAGCTCATGCGCTATGGAAAAAATGAAAATATAAAAACTGGAACCACGTACAAAACTCAGGCAAATCATAACATAGAACGAAAAGGCAATGTAAAGGATCTGGGTGTACTCATGTCGGAAGACCTTACCTTTAAAGAACACAATAAAGTAGCCGTCACAACTGCAAGAAAAATGACAGGTTGGATAACAAGAACTTTTCACACTAGAGATGCTATACCGATGATGACACTTTTCAAAACGCTTGTGCTCTCTAGAGTGGAGTACTGCTGCACAATGACAGCCCCTTTCACTGCGGGTGAAATTGCTGACCTGGAGAGCGTGCAGAGATCCTTTACTGCTAGAATCCACTCGGTAAAACATCTAAACTATTGGGACCGACTAAAGAGCCTAAATCTGTATTCCCTTGAGCGCAGGCGGGAGAGATACATAATAATTTACACGTGGAAAATATTAGAGGGGCTGGTCCCAAACCTGCACACAGAAATAACATCACATGAGACCAGAAGACATGGCAGGATGTGCAGAATACCCCCGTTGAAAAGCAGAGGTGCAACTGGTACTCTGAGAGAGAACTCTATCAACATCAGAGGCCCGAGACTGTTCAACACGCTTCCACTACACATAAGGGACATAACTGGCAAACCCCTCACAGTGTTCAAGAGAGAACTGGATACGCACCTCCAAAGGATACCTGATCAACCAGGCTGTGACTCATACGTCAGGCTGCGAGCAGCCGCGTCCAACAGCCTGGTTGATCAGTCCAGCAACCAGGAGGCCTGGTCGATGACCGGGCCGCGGGGACGATAAGCCCCGGAAGCACCTCAAGGTATCAAGGTATCCTCAAGGTATCAAGGTAGTCAGTAGCACGAGGTACTGTGTTAGTAGCACGAGGTACTGTGTTAGTCAGTAGCACGAGGTACTGTGTTAGTAGCACAAGGTACTGTGTTAGTAGCACGAGGTACTGTGTTAGTCAGTAGCACGAGGTACTGTGTTAGTCAGTAGCACGAGGTACTGTGTTAGTCAGTAGCACAAGGTACTGTGTTAGTAGCACGAGGTACTGTGTTAGTAGCACGAGGTACTGTGTTAGTAGCACGAGGTACTGTGTTAGTAGCACAAGGTACTGTGTTAGTAGCACGAGGTACTGTGTTAGTAGCACGAGGTACTGTTAGTAGCACGAGGTACTGTGTTAGTCAGTAGCACGAGGTACTGTGTTAGTCAGTAGCACAAGGTACTGTGTTAGTCAGTAGCACAGGGTACTGTGTTAGTCAGTAGCACAAGGTACTATGTTAGTAGCACGAGGTACTGTGTTAGTAGCACGAGGTACTGTGTTAGTCAGTAGCACGAGGTATTGTGTTAGTAGCACGAGGTACTGTGTTAGTAGCACGAGGTACTGTGTTAGCAGCACGAGGTACTGTGTTAGTCAGTAGCACGAGGTACTGTGTTAGTAGCACAAGGTACTGTGTTAGTCAGTAGCACGAGGTACTGTGTCAGTAGCACGAGGTACTGTGTTAGTCAGTAGCACGAGGTACTGTGTTAGTAGCACGAGGTACTGTGTTAGTCAGTAGCCCGAGGTACTGTGTTAGTCAGTAGCACGAGGTACTGTGTTAGTAGCACGAGGTACTGTGTTAGTCAGTAGCACAAGGTACTGTGTTAGTCAGTAGCACGAGGTACTGTGTTAGTCAGTAGCACAAGGTACTGTGTTAGTCAGTAGCACGAGGTACTGTGTTAGTAGCACGAGGTACTGTGTTAGTCAGTAGCACGAGGTACTGTGTTAGTCAGTAGCACGAGGTACTGTGTTAGTCAGTAGCACGAGGTACTGTGTTAGTCAGTAGCACGAGGTACTGTGTTAGTCAGTAGCACGAGGTACTGTGTTAGTCAGTAGCACGAGGTACTGTGTTAGTAGCACGAGGTACTGTGTTAGTCAGTAGCACGAGGTATTGTGTTAGTAGCACGAGGTACTGTGTTAGTAGCACGAGGTACTGTGTTAGTCAGTAGCACAAGGTACTGTGTTAGTAGCACGAGGTACTGTGTTAGTCAGTAGCACGAGGTACTGTGTTAGTCAGTAGCACGATCGAGGTACTGTGTTAGTAGCACGAGGTACTGTGTTAGTCAGTAGCACAAGGTACTGTGTTAGTAGCACGAGGTACTGTGTTAGTAGCACGAGGTACTGTGTTAGTAGCACGAGGTACTGTGTTAGTAGCACGAGGTACTGTGTTAGTAGCACGAGGTACTGTGTTAGTAGCACAAGGTACTGTGTTAGTAGCACGAGGTACTGTGTTAGTAGCACGAGGTACTGTGTTAGTAGCACGAGGTACTGTGTTAGTCAGTAGCACGAGGTACTGTGTTAGTCAGTAGCACAAGGTACTGTGTTAGTCAGTAGCACAAGGTACTGTGTTAGTCAGTAGCACGAGGTACTGTGTTAGTAGCACGAGGTACTGTGTTAGTAGCACGAGGTACTGTGTTAGTAGCACGAGGTACTGTGTTAGTAGCACGAGGTACTGTGTTAGTAGCACGAGGTACTGTGTTAGTAGCACGAGGTACTGTGTTAGTAGCACGAGGTACTGTGTTAGTCAGTAGCACAAGGTGGGATACTATGAAGATCAAATTTGGTACTTCATTGGTCTGCGTTTGAATAAAGTATAGATTGGACAATTTTGTATTCATTAGGGAGTGAGTTTCATGTACTCTTAATTTGTAGTAAATCTACTAATTCAAGATGGGGATTGGCCCGCTCATATCTGACAATTGTTACCGAACTTCATCTTATTCTTTATACAAAATGTATATGTTTATCTCTCAGAATGTTTGGTAATATGATTATTGTTTGTGATGTGTGTATATGTATGTATTAACACGATGTACTGAACGGGGTGAGAATAGCTTGAGCTACCTCATCCCTTTGTGTGTATTTTACATCAATAAACTTATTTCAATTTCAATTTCAATGTCGTTTAAAGTATTTAAAAACAAGCATAAATTCATTTATCTTAAATAGTAATGTTTTTAAATTCAAGGGAGGTAGTCCTCGCGATGCTCTTTTATCACATCATGTGATACCATGACGTCACGCTGTATCAATGACGTCATACCTCTCTCTAAATCATTTACTACATATTATTTAAATGCAAATGTAATTTAAAAACTCATCATTTTGTTGTAAAAGTGTATTATAACACACAAATTATTTAAAAAAGGTCCGAGAAAGGTATTAGAGGTTTTGTGTACATGGAGCGAGGAATCGAGCTCCTGTCACAAGACAGCTGGTCGGCGAGATCGAAGAGTAGCAGACGTCGTCTTCGGTGTTGCTCTATTACCGTCACTAAACTCCTTATACATCTCTCAAAATGGTAATGTATTTCAAACCCTCACAGCAAAGCCCATTTTTGTACAGAGGTGGTGGCAAAAATGTTGATGAAAGACAGGTGAATGAGTCGGAGTTGAGTGCGCAAGCCCAGATCAGCCCCCCCCCCATGGACTGGGCTGAGATGCTCAAAGAAAAGTTAATAACTTAATGAAAGATTAGCCAGCTATGGTAAGATTAAGTACCATTAGTACCATATTAAGTTAGGTTAAGTTAAGAACGTGTGGTGATGAACAATGATCTCGTTCAGGCTTGGTGTTCTACTCTGCATCAACACAAATGTTTAGAGTACAATTTCATTTCATGATAATGATAATGTTTATTATGATAATGTTTATTTAGGTAAGGTACATACATACAAGAGATTTACAAAGATTGATGGATTTATATAGAGCTAGTACATACAATGCCTAAAGCCACTGTTACGCAAAGCGTTTCGGGCATTCATGTTGGCTTAAGTAAATAATTGTTTACATTTTTGCTCTAAATAGAGGTAAAGTTTATGTGGTTGAAAGTTGGTGTGATGGCGGCGTGTTGGTGCTAGTGTTATGGTTTATGTATTCAGGCAGGTATTGTCTCTTCTTAATTATAATAGTGTAGTGAGGAAGATATTTGGTTTACATCACACAACTTCACCGCCACGACTGGACGCGGCAAGGGAGGCAAGGGACTCGGAAAGAGTGTTGCCGAGCGTCGTCATAAGGTGCTACGCGACAACAGGGGGCTGACGGCTGAGTGGACAGTGCTCGGGATTCATAATCCTAAGATTCCTGGTTCGATCCCCAGCAGAAACAAATGGGCAGAGTTTCTTTCACCCTGATGCTCCTGTTCATCTAGCAGTAAATAGGTACCTGAGAGTTACAGCTGCTGTGGGCTGCTTCCTGGGGGATGTGTAACAAAAAGGAAGCCTGGTCGAAGACCAGGCCGCAGGGACGCTAAGCCCTGAAATCATCTCAAGATAACCTTAAGATAGCTGCTCTTCTGTAAATGCTCTTCTAACCTCTTTATCTAACTCTTATCGTCTTAAAGCTCATCCTACCCAAACTTGCCTACTCTAGAAAAGCATAGCCAAGAGTTAAGAGCAGGTTTACCACTTAACCGATTTCGGGAAAAATTAACACTGCCCAAGCTAACCGCTTAAAATTCAAAGTAAAATAAATTTATTCAATGTTTATTTAAACTTCAACTTTTCACAGGCATTTCTTGCTTCCCATTTTTATTTAGAACAGGTAGCAGCAAGATATTTTTTACATGTTTGGAGTGTCCCTTGTGCCTCAAGCTGGTGAAATTGGCTAGACCTTTACAAAATAATAATGCTTTTAATTATTACAATTGAACAAAAGTTACAATAGCTATAGTAGACGTTTCTCAGTGGGGTCACATTTGTGTACTAAAATGAAATGGTGTAATTTGATTTTTGTAAAGTCTGATAATCGTGGCAGATTGATACTGGTTTGCACTTCAAATGTAAATTTTGCAGAGAATAATCTACATTACATAAAATTGTATAAAATATTCTGGTTATCAATCTTGGCTTCGTTAATCAGAGTTTATAGTCGTTTTAATGTATAATCACCTGATCTGAGAGGAGCGTATGCTTGTTTTCAGAATAGTACTGTACCGGGTACCCCCAAATTGAAATAAACTTTGTGTGCTGCTACAGAATGTGCATATCTGCTACATATACACTATTAACAGTGTGTAATTTTAGTTTGAATCAACAGTCATTTGTTCTATGCTTCATTGTGGGTCTTTTTCAACATTACCAACAGATATGGTTTACCATTTTGCTGTGGGTTGTTATATTGGCCAGATTCTAGACAATTGGTTTAGAGGTTTTATGCTCAAGTTATATCTTTGAGAGTTTTAGCTGTCATAAGCTAAGTTAAGCCTGGGTGTAATGGGCAAAGACTATGAAGTTTGTAACTAGTTAACAGTTAAACCAAAAGTTATTTTATTAAAATTTATTTTGCTGTTTAATAGTGGTTTTGAAGGATTGTTCACAAGCCATCCTCAAAACCAAATACTGTACTGTACTGTACAGAGGAATCTCAATACTCGAACGGCTCCAAACTCGAGCAATTCGGCACTCAATTTTTTGTTTGTACTCAATAGTCAACTATTTGCTTGTCACTCAAGACGTATACATAACAATACAGATGAGTCAGTTTTCCAGTAGCGGCATTCAGTTCACAACCCCACTAAACTTATCTGCAAACTTTCTTGTTTTCTTATACAGTGGTACCTCAGCTTACGAATTAATCCATTCCCAAAGACGGCTCATAAGCTGAATATGCGTAAACTGAAGTGAATTTCCCCATAAGAAATAATGTAAATATAATTAATCCGTTCCAGGCTCCCCAAAAAATTAACTTCAAAGTACATTTTATACCTAATTCACCCAAATCTTCAGTACTGAAGTATGTACAAGTTATTGCTTACCTTTACTGATGACTTGTTGGCGTATGGAAGATGGTGAGGAGGGGGGAGAAGACTACACCACAACCCATATACCATTTTCATGTTTACGAATGCTCTCTTGTTTTTTTTTTCTATGGTCATTCTCACACATATTTCTTGGCTTGAACCTTACCACTAGCTTTCTTGGGACCCATGGCAAGATTATATATAACAACTTTTATGGTCAAATACCCCAAAATCCAAAAAAAAAAACTAATTATTTACAAAGAATTCAGGCGCGATTGTCACTAGGTGGGAGGCACTGGTAAACTGAGGAGCGATCGCTGTGCCACCATGCGCTAGGTCGGCCATAAGCATATCAACAAACTTTGTTTCCCAAGGCAAAGCTCCTAACCCGATTCGAACTTTCCAAAGAAATTGGGCTCGTAACCCGATTCAAATTTTCAGAGGAAATTGGGCAAAGTAACCCGATTCAAAATTCCGAGGAAATTGGGCTCGTGACCGAAAAGTTCGTAAATAGGGGCATTCGTAAGCCGAGGCGTCACTGTGTATTTTTACATTCTTAGTGTAAATAAGTCTCCATGGTGCCTAAGGAAGCTAGTGATAAAAGCAGGATAAAAGAAAATTAGTTAGAGCACAACAGATAGAAAAAAGAACTTGAAGCAAAATATGAAAGTGATATCCGCATGTCTGTTTTGCTACTGAGTTTGGGAGCCTAAATCTAGTTTTCTAATACAAGAAATGTGTAAAATTGGGAAAGTGCAAAGTTTTCTTAAAAAAATATCACCCTGACAGAGCTGTGGCAACCATGTTATAAATGTGATTGATTATAACAAAACATGTCCAACATGGGCTGGACATGGCTGCTTTGGAGAAAGTTCAACAAGGATGACAAAAATCATTCTAGAACTAAGTCGACTCTCGCACCAGNGCATATTTATGAACATCAAGGATGGCTGATCCAGGAAGCAGGCCTTATTGGAGGCTGACTGCAAGCTGAAGTCAGCGAGGAACAAATCAAGAAAGTCTGCCAACAAGCAGAAGGGGAAGAAGAACCTGCAGAAAGGAGTCAACCAAGGGGTCGGAGAGCAACAGATGCCGCTGAAAGAGCCAAAGAAACAGCCTCTACAGGAAAAAAAAGAGGTAGAAAGACAGGAAGGAATGAACCAGGCCAAATCAAAACCAGGGCCACCATTGCCTGCCGACATGCAAGATGGGCCAGAAAAATGCCCCCATCACAACCTGAAGAAGGAAAGTGAGCTACCAGGGCAGGGCTGCTAAAGCTGAACCATAGGCAACAAGGCAGCTACATCAGATGGCTGATGCCAGAACAACATGTCCACCAGAGTTGAACAGAAAACAGCTCAGCAACTGCCCAGATGTGCAAACAGCTGCCAAGCAAGCATGATTCCTGCGACCCATCAGTGAAGGCTCCAGAAAGCGAAGGCATCAGAACATGAAGCTACCACCTACCCCCAACCCTGGGAAGAACCAGAACAACCAAGCAGTGCAAAATAAGCACCATTTAAGAACACCTAGAAAGAACCCACTGTCTGCCAACCAACCATCTCAGCATGGCAAAAAAAGCTCTGCCATGCCTCCAAAGAGAACAGAAGGCTGCCAGCAAGCCAGGGTGAAACAAGAACCCTCAACTGAGCCAGAAACTAGGTCCAAGCCCCACAGCAGGAACTGAATTATGCCTGCTCAATTTGGAAAACATGCAAAGTGGAACAATGGAAACGACTAAAAGTAAGATGCATTCATGCACCCTAACAAGCCACGGAAGCCCCCACCTGGGGGGAGAGGGGGGAAGCAAGCAGTCAAGGAACTAGCTTGACCATGGATAAAGAGAGAAACCCCTGCCCCGAGCAAAACACCCTCTGTAGACAGAAAGACCAGGAAAGGTTGAAGGGCATCCAGGGATGAACCTCTGGTCCCTCCAGCCCCCACCCCCAGCCCAGGAAGTCTATAATGAAGACCTTAGAGTATAGCCAAGCTCAACACCTGATGCCTAAATATACAGAAAGGCATTACCAACAATCAAAGATTCAAGCCCAATATACCCCCACCAGAATAGATAATGGCTCAGATCCCTGATGGGAACCAATAGCTTTAGCCAAATGGAAGGGGCAACCCCAAAAGAAGTCCAAGCTACAGCTACAACAAATGCATCCCAGATCCCGAAAACCTCGGCTGCCCCGGAACACGGGGCAAATGGGAAGGTGTTTAAGTGGCCCATACAACAAAGCAGGTAGATGATGGAAAGAAGAGTGGCAAAAAGGGCACCAGCAGGAACACTATCCATTTCAACCCCCATACCTCCGGAAACAAAACAGGTCAACTCCAGAGCATTCACCCAAGCATGAAGCTATACAGACAGACAGAGAGCAAATCTGCAAACCCCAACAATGCTGGCAATTGGACAGAAGGTAATACTCAAGTTTTTTTTGCAAAGAGAGTGGTAGACAAAACAAGTTAAGTGAGAAGGTGGAGGAGACCAAAACCATCAATAGTTTCAAAGTGTTATACGACAGAGTAATGGAAAGATGGGACACCACGGGCATAGCTCTCATCCTGTAACTACAGTTAGGTGACTACCAACAGGTGGCAGAAGGAGACAGTAGAACTGACCTTTTGTTTGTAGCACACCTTATGGACAACCCTCAAACTGACAAGTAACGAATGTGGAATCAATGGGTCAACATTACAAGCCATGCTACATACTGCAGGAGTTACCAGGGCCTAAGGGAGTATAACCAAGAAAGACACCCCACGTACTGGGGATGCTTGCTGAATGCAGATAAATCTGGCTATGAAGAATGTCGGCAGCATGGCACATAAAAACATGCAAAATCTTAGTGTACTGTACCTGGAAACAAAATTTCCTGAACACTCCCAACCATGGGTCCCCACAGAGTCAGACTCGTGCACTAAACAGTACGAGGCTATCTATACAGTAGCCTGGCCTTTCATGGGTGAAATTCCAAATACACCAGAAAAGGCACTCAATGCAAGAGCAACACTGTATGCACACTTAGGGAAAAGATGCCTTAAACACATGAAGCTCAAAGCATACGTGAAATCAAGTCCATGCTACTAGTGAGCCCAAAGCTAATACACGGGATAGAATACAAGAGGAAAGAAAATTCAAGAAAGGGATTGCCGACAAATGACAACCCATTCTATAAATTTATTAAGATGTGAATTCTTAAATTTATTAATAACTGAATGTGAAGGAGAAATTCATAAAATTTGAGTGGGCAACTGATCCATGATGACGGAAGGAAATGTGCAAAGCACGGAACTGTTTCAAATTATGTACTGTATGTTTCCACAAGGCAAGCAGTTCACAGAGCCTTGACACCACAGATTTTGGAGTGTTACAGAGTACTGTACATAGGTACCTGGAGCATACCTGGAGAGGGTTTCGGGAGTTCTACTCCCCAAGCCTAGACTGGGACCAGTTGCATCTTGATATGATATAAAAAATGGCTCAGGAATTCGAGAAGAAACAAGGTGGTAGGGCTAGTTGGAGCATCACCTTCGATTTCAGGTGTGCTCGTGAACTAGGTTATACATTGAGCATATTTTTCAGGCATCATTGATAATAGGAAAACTAGCACACACACTTTAAAAATTACAACTATCACTAATTTTAAAAGAAAAAAAAACAGCACCTGTGACCAGTGTAGTAGCCAAATTACTAGAAAAGGCTATTAAAATTAAATTGTAGAATATCTAAGAGAATGATATACTGTATAGTAATAACAAACAGGCAGATTGGTTATAGGAATGGAAAAATCACACGTATCGAAATTATTTTGTTTTTATAACAGACTCACCGAGTTTTTGCAAGTGAGAGATGGTTGGGATGACTGCATCTATCTGGACCTAAGAAAAGCATTCGATAAGGTCCCACATAAGATATTATTCTGGACGCTAGAGCACATTGGAGGAGTAATGGGAAGGCTACTAGTAAGGTTGAACAGGTTTCTTACAAGAAGAAAGACGAGACGTAATTAGAAAACAAACCACACTGGGGATACAAGAATGTCACTATCAGGGTCATACTGGGAGAAAAAAAAACACCTATTAAATATTACCTGGCTCTAAAAACTGAATGTTAAGTGTAATAAGAATCCCCCCCTTTTGAGAGGTACAGTACCTTGGTAGCTCTCCTTCGTCCTGGCATTGACACCACAAGGACACTGAATATGCCAGAGTTCTCCATGATTCTTTCTGACTACAAAGATAAGCACCCTTGCTAATTTTGTTGTCCCCTGATAAATGGTTATGGAGCATAGGAAAGAGAATACCTCAAATTACTACACAGAAAAATCATCAACTATAACACTCAAATATAAAAAAAAAAACAATCCAAGTGATTCTTGGCAACACCAGATTGTCAAGAAAGATTCTTAATTGCTGAAGCATCCACTAACTAACCAGGCTGCCACTATGTGAACGCAATTCTGTCAAGAGGGTCAGATGAGGTAGATGCCCCACTTTCAGCCAAGCCCACCTTTGCAAACTTGGCTTAGAAAAGAAAAGGGAGCTGCCAAGAAGCTGCTCAGAAAGGACTTTCCATTACAATCAATGCTCTATTTCTGAGTTAGGCCCCCATGGTAGCTCCAGTTTGCCTCCTCCCCACTGTTCCCAATGAAAGTCGAGAGAAAATATTGGGTCAACTTGTCCGAGGAAGCAGCAGTCAAGAAAGATGGTCCCAGATAAAAAGACACAAGATTGCATGCTAAAGTAAGTCGTCCATGGGTCTAACAATTGCAACAAGGATGAGGATGGTCTGCAGGTTATCTGGTGGCGAGTATGATTATGTGATTACACCTCCAAAAACTTGAGTCTTTATTGAGTGGATGCATCCAAAAGAGGATGGATAAGGAAACCCATCCTTCTGATAAGATAGTACTTTATATAACTATGTGGATGATCATACAAATATCGATGTGAAGTTCAAATGTAAAGTAGAATTTGGTACTATTCATTTTAATATCCAGAAAAAAACAGCATTGAATGTAATGAAACACCATTTTCTGGGCGAGTCCCGGAGGCTCCCCGGAGCTTACCGGGCTGATGTGTATGTTTTAGACCGAGGCATCAGTCAATTTGAGTTCCTGCATACTGGGGACCACGAGCCAGAACCTGGCCCCTGAGAGGAGAGAGAGGCACGAGGAGCAATGGCCTATGGAAACCCCCATGTGTTTGGAAGCATTCTATGCCTGCCATTGACCGGGGTGTGGTACCCGGAAAGGTTTCCTTGACGTGTTTTCGGGGCTTAGCGACCCTGCGGCTCAGTCATCGACCAGGCCTCCTAGTTGCTGGACTGGTCAATCAGACTAGTGGACGCGGCTGCTCGCAGCCTGACATACGAGTCACAGCCTAGGTTATCAAGTATTCTTTGGAGGTGTTAATCAAGTTCTCTCTTGAACACTGCGAGGGGTCGGCCAGATATGCCCCTTATGTGAGTTTGCCTTGACTATGAAAAAATTAGCATTGAATGTAATGAAACACTAATTTCTGGGGGATTTCCGGTGGCTCCCTGAAGCTACAGTGCTAAACTACTAAGTGCCATCAGTTGTGTAGTTCTTTTAGTCCTAATGGGGACCATGAGCCAGAACCTGGTCCCTCTCTAATGAGGCCCAAAACAATTATTATAAAATTGTCAGTGATATTTTAATTATGTCCACCACCACCCAGGAAGTACCCACAAGTCTGCAAAACAAAACGGATCACTGTTGGTTATGAAAATATTAATTAAGACCTCAAGATCACCAAAAGGACTCGCCCAAAAATGTGAAACTATAAAAAAATTCATGAAACTAGCGCTAGCTCATTCACCCCCTCCCCACCCTTGTTTGGGGGATGGAGGTGGAGGGAGGCAGACCGGGTCAGCTGGTTGCTCCAACCTCAGTTCTATGATGAAGGACGATGGTAAAAACCATCCCATTCTTCCTGGGAGAGGGAGGAAGCCAGGGAACCACCGGGGCTCACCCAGAAATTGGCTTTTCATTGCATTTTATGCTAATTTTCTGGGAGTAGCCCCTCGTGGCTTCCTGAAGCTACCTATCTCTAGAAAAAAATTAACAGAAATAACCAAGGGGAAGAGAGCACCCCAGGTATCACAATAAAAAAGAAAACAAAAGCTGTTACACATGACCTAAGGCCACACACGGCCAAGGAACATTGACCAAATAACTGTCTGCCAGGACTCCTATTCACCCACCCCGAATATCAGCTCGAGACCCCATTGGCAAATACAGCTGAGAGCGACAAGTTTCTGAATGTCATGGGTACGAGGGGTAGACTACAGGCTAGCTAGACTTGATAACACTGCAGATATCTGAAAAACATGAGCCCAGGAAGAGGGGACCAGGTAAACTGGAGCAATCCACAATGAGTCATCCAAAGCAGAACCAGATGCAGAAAGGTAGTGGAGCTGAGCCGCTACCACCGGACACAGCACATGATGCACCCCTAGTTGAACCATCCAAGCATCCACCAAAGGATTCCCTGTGAAAGCCAACCGACTCATTCCTTAACCCTTACACTGCTCAGGGGTCCTGGGGACATTTACACCCTGTGCGCAAGAAAAAAAAAATTAAAAATTTTTTTTCGTCTTCTAAACATGTTAATTTGTGTCCCCTGAGCACGGGAAAAATAGCAAAAAAATCGTAGGTGACATATTTGGGCGCAATTGACCGAAGAAGTCTGGCAAAAAGTGGGCGTTGACAGAGCGGTCGTCAGGGCCGGTCAGCGTCACCCGCGCTGACAGATGGGAGTTGCCACAAAGATATTATTACCTAATTGTTTCAATGTCTCCGATTGATTTTTTCTTAGTTTTTTTGCAGTAATATTATTCAATAGTGTGTATTGTAATATATTTATATAATAAAAGTGGTGAATAATCGCTATACTCAAACGTATGGTGTGCATATTAGTAATTCAATTATTATGTTCATAAAACAATAAACAAATAGTTTTGCTGCTATTACACTCTATACACAGGTTATATAAGTATCTGCATATTTTGGTCACCATAACGAACCACTAAGTTGGTATTGAGAGTCGAAAAGCAACGAAGAGTTACCGCCACACACCAGCCAGCCACTCGCTGCCACTCCCTCAACACACGCACTAAACTTTCTCCCCCAACAATACCATTTGTGGTGTTATTACACTATATACAGACGTTATATATAAGTATGTATATATTTTGTTCACCACAACTGTACAGCTAAGCTGATATAGTTAGTTCAGGCACTAAGAGTCGTCGTATACACAGCTGGCGGCTGGCGGCTCCCTCACTCATTCAAGGTCACACACACACTAAACTTTCTCCCCCAACAATACTGTTTGCAGTGTTATTACCCTATATACACATATTATATATAAATATCTACATGTTTTATGCACCGTAACTGGACACCTAAGCTTGTAGTGCGCCCAAAGAGCATAGTGGCCACTCTCTAAACAGCTAGACAAATCGTGCAGACGACGTCACCTCCGTCACCCAAATGGCTCCTCCCAGCATAACCTTTTGCTGTTATTACACTAATACACACATTATATATAAGTATCTACATTTGTGTTCACCATAGAGAACCACTGAGCTGGTATGGTGAATGTAAACAATAACAGGTGGCCACACAGTCAGTAAACGATGCTGTCTCCCTCCGTCTCTCAGCATCACTCCTCCTACAGCGCTAATTATTACAACAATCCTGCTATTATCACAACCCTAGTTATTTATATCACAGTCAGGGGTCATCTGTAATATTGTCATCACGAAATAATAACAATTATATATTTATTTTGACATTTTTCGGCGATGCTGTGGTCACAAGCTGAACAGCAATGCTGCTCGCTCATGCTGCGTGCGCCAGCCTTGGTTGCTCCAACAGTAATGTGCCTCTCACACCTGAGAATATTGCCCACGATTTTTTTTTAAATTGCGTCTGTTTACAAGAGCCCTGAGGAAGCTAATGTGAACCCCGTGTAGCCGCGGGCCATTTGAATCGGGCGTGGCACCCTATGGCGTATATATACGCCATGCGCACCGTGGGACATGTTACTCAGGGCGTATATATACGCCATGCGCAGTTTAAGGGTTAAAAAAAAAAAAAAGAGCCAACTTGTGACAAACAAAATAACCTTCAGGGCAGGTCCAAAAAACCCTGGCACTGAAAGAGCATGAAGCTCACCCCACCCAACATCCAGAGGTGAAAGAGCGAAAACAGAGCCTTATAAAAGCAATCACGGACCGAAAGAGAGACTAAAATGAGCAGAAGAAAGAATGCAGTCCAAAGACCAAGCAGACTTGGGTGACACATGAGCAGACCCACAGATGAAACAGTGCACCAAAGAAAGCTCATATTAAGGGGCCAAGGAAGTATCAACCCCAAACAAACTGGAGTGGATCCGACAGGAATGCACGATATGAAGTGACAGTATCTAGTATAAGAAGCCGATCCAGAAAAACTCTAGAAAGAAAAGATGGGACACCGAAATAAACACCAAAGATGAATGACAAGAGGAGAGGAAATGGCAAAAAGCATGCCAGGACACTTCATACTGTCACCGAGAGGAAGACTGCAGGTGGAACACTAACGAAACAGCTACCTGACCACCATAGATATGGCAATAAACACACATCAAAAACTCCAGACGCAAATATTGGAGAAGCTGGAATCGGCAAGGTACGACAGCAGACCAATATGTCAAAAGTGGCAGAGCAGTAAGAAAATGGCCAGATTCGGACACCAAACAAGCAATGCCGAGATCAAGACTGGACCAGCAACCAGGAAGCCAGAAGGATCAACCTTTCTCTGTAAGGCACTAATTTTACCAGGACCTGGAACAAGAACCAGACCAAGAGAAAGCAAAAAAAAAAAAAAAAACACCCCAACTAGTCCAGCCAAAAGGCTTTCATCATGAGAACCTTTTAGTCGGGGAACGGTGCAGCGGAAAGAGAAAGGCACTGTTTTGACACCAACACAAAAAGATCCACGTCCAGGTGCCCGAACTTCTAGCAAAGCCAAAACAGAGCCGGTGTCAACGGTTCACTTCACAGATGGGATGGAACCGAGAAAGATCGTCAGCCAGGATGCTGATACCCCCTGGAAGTGAACAGGAATGGAGAGCCAAACCCCATGAAACCAGAAGATGAACTACATGTAGAGTCCAGCTCTAAAGAGACAGAGACTGAAGAGAACCTCCCCTTAGGTGAGACAATGAACCATGAGGAGACAATCTGAATGGAGCCAGGAAGGATCTGAACCCTCTGCAGCTCATGCCGCACGACTACAATCACCCGCGTAGTACTGTGAGCCCGGCGAAGGCGAGGGGACCATGGCCCCTTACCAGCCTGATGAATGTTGGCCAGAAAGCCCCAATTGAAAACGGAGATAACCAAGAAGACGTCAAGCAAAAGCGGAAGAAGGCGTCAGGGAACCGAACCCCGAAAATCCCTAAGAGGAAGCCGGCAAAGAGCTTCTGGAGTCCACACCCAGTGATTGTGGCAGTGGTGGAAGAGCCGGCTCAGGAATAACCAAAACAGCCTCTGAAGCCAAATCCCATCCAAGGGAGCACTAGGAAGGCAAAGTTGAGGCTTCTGCACAGCTGCTCGAGCAATTGCCGAGACACTCAGCGCCCACTCATCACCAACAGAAGGCGGGGCTGCAGCCAGGGAAGACCAGCAAAGCTGACCGAGAGTCCTAAACAAGGTTCAGCTAAGTCCAAATCTGAGCTGAAACCAATGGAACTTCTACCAGTCCATCAAGAACCCAAGAAGAGTGCGGTGGAACAGTCCCTCTCCACCCTTGTAGGGAGGGGATTAGCACTTTGGTCCGGGCATGACGCAATGCTGCGTCATCCGTTTACTGTCGGTAGTCACAGGGATGACGCAATGCTGCGTCATCCACTAAAATAATCGCCAAAAATCAGGTTTTTATCCGATTTTTTGGGGACTGGTTTTAAAATGCGTGCCTATGTCTTCCCTACACGCCTATGTCATGTTCAACACACAACACTGAGGTGGTAAGTACAAAAAATTGTATTATTTTGTATATATTTTTTTGTTTTGTTCATACTTTCACGTATTGTACTGGCAATATTGTTCTTCAATTGGCCCTTATATGCACATATCCATCTAAAGCATTCTATTAGGAACAATTTCATACCTAAATGAGCACTGTAACACGAAAATTGAGATTAGCAACAAGTAATAATACTAAACATTTGTGGGCAGGAATTGGGAGTGTAGCTGGAAGGCGTCTGGGCGCTCACTCCAGGCTAATGCATGGCCCGTCTTCAACTCATCGGCAGTTGGAGCGTGACCAGGTTTTTTATTTTATATGCTAATGTTCCTCTAGAGAATTCTATTGTGAACCCATTGATACCAAAATGAAAGACCTAGGACGAAAATTGAGGTGACTAGAGTGAAAAAGAGTGAACACATTTTATCGCTTTTGCGCGCTCCTGGGTAACTCGTTCGCACTTTCTCTGTTTGCTGCGGGTAATTAGCCAGGCTTTTGGAGTTTATATGCATTTAGTGCTGTAGAGAATTCTATTGGGAACACAATGATACCAAATTTAATCTCGTAGGACGAGAATTGAGGTAACAAAGTTGAAGAGAGTATACACTTTTCAGAATTACCGTGTGCTCCCGTGAAACGCTGGGACCCACATCGCATAGTTGAGGGGTGGCGCGGCAGGTGCGCCAAAGTGTTAGGGAGTCACTGGGGGTTCACCCAGAAATTGGCATTTCATTACCTTTAATGCTGGTTTTCTGGGGAGAGCCCCTTGAGAGGTTATCTTGAGATGATTCCGGGGCTTAGCGTCCCAGTGGCCCGGTCCTCGACCATGCCTTCTTTTCGTTACACTCCCCGGGAAGCAAGAGGCATGATCTTCCCACTCTAGATCCATGTTGATCTTGGTTGTGAAGGTCATTGCTCTCTATGTAACTGGAGAGCAATGATCTGATTCCTGATTACTCTTTCAAAAACTTTTATTGTATGTGATATTAGTGCAACTGGTCTGTAGGTTTTAGCCAGTGTTTTGCTGGCTACAAACTTGTGTAGGGGAAGCCATATCTGCTTATTTAAGTGCTGCTGGTATCTCCCTTGTATTCAAGCTTTTTTCTCCACACTACACTGAGGACTCACACTACTAGCCTTTTACATTTATTTATAAATATGGAATTCCACGAGTATGGACCTGGGGCCGAGTGCATGGGCACATTGTCAATTTCTCTCTCAAAATCTTCGACATTCATTGTTTCAGTTATATGCAATTCCCACACTCAATTCACACCTCAACACACCATTCCCCCCCTCACACCAATCATGCCCCCCACCATTATACACCCCCAACCACTAACACACCCCTACAAACTTGCCTGAAGTTATCTTGAAGTGGGACTGCAGATTGATGACCCAAGGCCCCTGATTGACTACTTGGCCAATCAGGCAGTTTTATGACATTGCACATAGTCTGATGTGCAAGTCACAGTTTGGGTGATTAGGTACCCGTTGGAATTGTGTATTAAGTTCCCCTTTCATCACCGAATTAAAATTAATGCAGTGAATCATCACTGATTCACTAATCTTTTCAATTTCTTTCAAAATCTAATGCAAAACATCTAATGCAAAACATCCTATGGTATAATTTGTAACCAAGACTGCAGGAATTATTCTCTGGCATCATTGCACGTTTGAAGAAATTATTTTTTAAATGATTCTGCAATCTGCCATTAGTTGGTTACATGGGCCAATAAAGGATATCATCCTTGCACCACCATACATAAAATCATGTAAGTCTCCAGGTAAGCAAAAGCAATTTAAAATTATTGCATGGACAATGCAAATATTATGGGGAAAATTAGGCCAAATAAAAGGCATCCAAATGGGAGGTACTGCATCAAACAACATGTACCACTCACCTAATTTAGCTAATTCTCCGGCTTCTAGTACATCCTTGTAAAACTTGTCATTATAACTCACTGGAAAAACCACCTGATTTAGTAGCTTCAGCTGTTTGATATTATGGGGTGTCACATCCCCTAACTCGATTCGACCTCTGTAAAGAAAGAGTGTACAGGGTTATAACAAATTTGAGATATGTTTTTATCGCATTTGAATAAAGGGAGGTTCTATGCCCAGTGCCTATAGTAGGAATATCTTGATAGGAAAAAATATTTTGAATTTCCTTAAAAAAAAAAAAAAAAAAAAAAAAAAAAAAAAATGCTTCTGTACAAAGACTGTACATAGCCTTTAGCATGATTCCCAACCATTGTGCCAAAAAGATCAAAAAGATGTTACAAAAGTACACACAATTAAATAGCAGCATTAGAAAAAATTGTAGGAAACGAATGAGGAAAATAATACTGTATTTGTTATGACAAGGAGCTACACTAAGTAGTTATCATGTTACATTTTTCACAATTAAGTTTAAAAATACTACTTCTGTTCAGCCAACATTGCTAGTTATAAAATAAATACAGTACAGTGGTCCTCCACTTATGAATTTAATCAGTTCCCAGAGACGGGTCATAACTCAAAAATTCGTAACTCGAAACATATTGTCCAATACGAAATTATGTAAATTGAATTAATCCGTTCCACACACCCCAAAATATTAGCTTAAAAATACATTTTATGCTGAATACCACTCTTTCTGTACTAGCTACAATACAGTATGTATATCTTACTTTCATTGAGGACTCTTGTTGACATATGAAAGATGGCGAGGAGGGAAAGGGGGGGAGGAGAGGTGTTACTATTTGTAAGGGGAATTCCCTTCCATTATAACATTGAGCAGTGATGACTTCTCTGAGGTACTTTCTCTCTTACGTTTTACGGGCATACCACTAGAACCTGATTGTGGGTCACTGCTTGCTTGTCTAAGAATCTGTCTAAAGACACTGTTTTCCCTACATTTTAACACTTGTCTGTAGCAAGACATTACATTGTCATTTAGAAAGTCAATGCAACGGCCAGAGGCAAAATANTACAGCGATGATTCACCCATTTCATTATATAAATATATCACACTACACACTATTGAATATATTACAGCAAAAAACTACGAAAATCAATCAGAGACATTGAAATAATTAGGCAATTATCTCTTTGTGGCAACTCCGCCTGACAGCTGGTGATCAACAGACCGCTGGGACGCATGCTGAGTGAGCGCCTGTTTTGGCCAGATTTCCCTGCCCTATAGCGGCCAATATTTCAACTTACGATTTTATTATTATTTTTCCCGTGATTAGTGAACACAAATTAACAGGTTAGGAAGAAAAATATTTTTTTTTTTTTTTGTATGCGGCTTGGGTGTCAAATGTATATAGCTATGCACCATTTAAGGTTAAATCTTGCGTAGTACTCCAACGCATCATAGGATGCGATGCGCAATTTACTGCAAGTCAGTCAAAGCATCATATGATGCGATGTGCAATTAAGGGTTAAAAGCAAGCTGCAGGTAAAGGATAATATTCAGAGGTTGAAAATGGGGGACAATACACGGAAAATGAAAAGGAAATGTGTGAAACATTAAATGAAAAGTTCCAAAGTGTGTTTGTACAAAATGAGACCTTCAGAGAACCAGACACAATAAGTATTCTAGAGAACAGCATAGAGCACATAGGTGTCTAGAGACGAAGTGAAACAAATGCTCCTGGAGCTAAGTAAGAACAAAGCAGTTGGCCCAGATGGAGTTTCACCATGGGTTCTGAGAGAATGTGCACTTGAGCTCAGCATTCCACTTCAGCTGATTTTTCAGATATTCCTGTGTACAGGAGTTGTAGCAGATGTGTGGAAAAAGGTCAACATAGTTCCAATCTACAAAAGTGGCAGCAGAGAAGACCTCCTCAATTATAGACTTGTATCATTGACAAGTGTAATAGTCAAAATATTGGAAAAAATAATAAAAACTAAATGGGAAGAACACCTAGAGAGAAATGATATAATATCAGACAGACAGTATGGTTTTCGATCTGGAAGATCCTGTGTATCAAGTTTACTCAGTTTCTATGATCGAGCAACAGAGATTTTACAGGAAAGAGATGGTTGGGTTGACTGCATCTATCTGGACCTAAAAAACGCTTTCAACAGAGTTCCACATAAGAGGTTGTTCTGGAAACTGGAAAATATTGGAGGGACAATAGGTAAGCTTCTAACATGGATGAAAAATTCTCTGACTAACAGAAAAATGAGGGCAGTATTCAGAGGCAATGTATCGGACTGGAGAAATGTCACAAGTGGAGTACCACAGGGTTCAGTTCTTGCACCAGTGATGTTCATTGTCTACATAAATGATCTACCAAATGGAATACAGAATTATATGAACATGTTTGCTAATGATGCTAAGATAATAGGAAGGATAAGAAACTTAGATGATTGTCATGCCCTTCAAGAAGACCTGGACAAAATAAGTATATGGAGCACCACTTGGCAAATGGAATTTAATGTGAATAAATGCTATGTTATGGAATGTGTAATAGGAGAACATAGACCCCACACAACCTATAAATTATGTGAGAAATCTTTAAAGAATTCTGATAAAGAAAGAGATCTAGGAGTGGTTCTAGATAGAAAAATATCACCTGAGGCCCACAAAGAATGTTGTGCGAGGAGACTATGCCATGCTTTCTAACTTCAGAATTGCTTTTAAATACATAGATGTCGAAATACTAAAGAAATTGTTCATGACTTTTGTTAGGCCAAAGCTAGAATATGCAGAGGTTGTGTGGTGCCCAATATTAAGAAACACATCATCAAACTGGAAAAGGTGCAAAGACATGCTACTAAGTGGCTCCCAGAACTGAAGGGAAAGAGCTACGAGGAGAGGTTTGAGGCATTAAATATGCCAAAACTAGAAGGCAGAAGAAGGGGTGATATGATCACTACATACAAAATAGTAACAGGATTTGATAAAATCGATAGGGAAGATTTCCTGAGCCCTGGAACTTCAAGAACAAGAGGTCATAGATTTAAACTAACTAAACAAAGATGCCGAAGACATACAAGAAAATTCACTTTCACAAACAGAGTGGTAGACGGTTGGAACAAATTAAGTGAGAAGGTGGTGGAGGCCAAAACCGTCAGTAGTTTCAAAGCATTATACAGTGGTACCTCGGAACACGAGTGTCCCTGTATGCGAGTTTTTCAGAATACGAGCAGGATTTCCTCAGAAAATATGTCTCGGAAGGCGAGGGTTACCTCGGAACGCGAGTTTGTTGATACACGTTCAGGGCGACCTAGCGCGTGGTAGTTCGGCGATTGTCGCCCCTCCGCCCCTCATTTTACCATTGTCTCGCGCCCAGTGACTATCCCACATCAATTCTTCACCTGGATTTTCAGTGTTTTGTTGGATTTTTGATCATTTGGCTATACATTTTGTTATTATATATCTCACCATGGGTCTCAAGAAAGCTATTGGTAAGGTTCAACCTAGAAAATAGCTGTGAGTAGAGGCAGTAGAGGATGTCCCTTCTTGATTAAGAAATGTGTGAAGTATGGGAAGAACTGCAAAGTTTTGTTGAAAAAACTCACCCAGATAAAGCTGTAGCAGGCCGTTGCATTGACCTTTAAATGGTAATGTGATGTCTTGCTACAGACAAGTGTTAAAATATAGGGAAAAACAAGTGTCTTTAGATACTTGTTTTAGTTCTTAGTAAGACAAGCAAGTCCTAGTGGTATGCAGGCAAAATGTGCCAGAGTGTGCATACCAGTGAAGTCCGCACTGCCTGATGTGATAATGGAAGGGGACTCCCCTTCCAAACAGTAACTCCTCTCCTCCTCCTCCCCCCTCCTCACCATCTTCCATACACCTACAGCATTCAACAGCAAGGTAAGTAATAACTTGAACATAGTTTTGTAGGTTTATTTAGATGAATTAGGTATAAAAATTTAGTTTGATGTGGGGTTTTTGGGGTAGTCAGGAACGGATTAACCTTAAACTGCGCAACGCGCCTGCAGGCTCACGTCTGGTTTGCGCAACGCGCCTCCGGGTATTTGTATTTTTCACGTTCCATTCAAAACTCCCGCGGCTACATGGGGTTCACATCAGCTTCCTCAGGGCTCTTGTAAACAGACGCCATCTTTAAAAAAAATCCTGGTCCACATTCCCGGGTGTGGGAGCCTCAGTAGTGAGTGAGCAACCAAGGCTGGCGTCGCAGCATGAGCGCTCAGCACTGCTGTTCAGTGTGTGACCACAGCATCACCTAATAATGTCAAAATATATATATAACTTGTATTATTTAGCTATGATAGTGTTATAGAAGAGCCTGANGTGGATTCTCACTGAATACTTAATTCTTTTCTTCTCCTACCACCCCTATTATTTTTTTGTATGTTTTGTTTTATTTTAGTTTGCATGCTACAGTTTACAGAGAACACACACACACACACACAAATATAACAATTAAACAATCAGGTTCGAAGACCTCGTCCAGCTCCTCGGAGGTTGGGTGCGTACCAGGATACAGCACGCATTTCCCCCTCTGTACTGCGACACTGAGGCGCTGGAATAGGGAAACTGGCTGTCTCGGGATCTCTAGTTTCCCAATGAGTTCCTCACCAACCTCCTTTATATATATATATATTATATATATATATTATATATATATATATCTATTATATAATATATATATATATATATATAATATATAGTTTGATCAACAGACGAGCTAAGTAGGCTAGTAGAGGGGGGAGGGGTGTCCTACATGGCCTTGATATGTTGAGGGGTGAGGGAGGGGGGCTTCCCCTCGGCCAGAGAGGTTGGAGACCAATGGGTTAAGGACGTCAAAGGGGGAGAAAGAGGGGGGGAGAATGGTGGAAAGGTGGTTTGCGGTTTTGACAGTGGAGTATTTTTTTTTTTTTAGAGAGAAAGAAAGCGTTTAACTTTTTCTGAACTAATGCAGCTGTGTTTGTGGTGATCAATGACGCGATTAGTTCCCCCTACACTGGCAGGAAGTGTTGAGGAGGGTGAGGAGAGAGAGAGAGCAGACTCTTAAGATGTGAATGAGGGAGGTAACAGCTGGCAGTTAGTTTGTGTGACTGTGAGTATTATTTTTCTTAAAGAATGTCTGTTTTATGTAAACAATGCACGTGTGTAGGATGAGGGGGGGGGGGACCATAGTTAGGTGTCAGACCAGGTCGTGTGGGCAGCACCAGGGCAGAGAGATGTGGTCTCCTCCCCCTCCCACCCCACTTCCCCCTGCTCCCCCCGACAGTGACAGCCTGTATCTATCACCTGTCAATTTCACACACTCACTCCGTGGGTCTGGAGGACTGCTTTTGATGACAGCAATACGGCGCACCATACTCACTCCTGTCACAGCTCACTCTGCCACATAGCAGCAGCGACACATAGGCCATGAGGCAGCCCACTTACCGCAATGTAGGAGACTGTACTGGTATGTGGTCTTTGGCGCCTCTCACATTAAGGTGTGGTCATATGTCCTACCCTCCCCTCACTCCCCTCCCATGCAGCTGCCAGTCATCAATTTCCCACTTCACATTCCCAGGCCGCCATAAATGAGGCATTATTTGATACGAATACAAAGAATATATATATTATATATATATATATATATATATAATATATATATATATCATATATATATATAATATATATAACTGAAAACTCACACCCCAGAAGTGACTCGAACCCATACTCCCAGGAGCAACGCAACTGGTATGTACAGGGATGCCTTAAACCACTTGACCATCACGACCGGACATAAGGAAGTGATAGCCTGAGCTATATGAACCACTTCCCCGCCGGCACCTGGATGGTTATCTTGGGCATAGCATTTTATCAAATCACCTCATTTTTGGGGCAACACGTGAGGAACACAAATGCAAACAAGCCTGAATGGTCCCCAGGACTAGATACAACTGAAAACTCACACCCCAGAAGTGACTCGAACCCATACTCCCAGGAGCAACGCAACTGGTATGTACAGGGATGCCTTAAACCACTTGACCATCACGACCGGACATAAGGAAGTGATAGCCGAGCTATATGAACCACTTCCCCGCCGGCACCTGGATGGTTATCTTGGGCATAGCATTTTATCAAATCACCTCATTTTTTGGGGCAACACGTGAGGAACACAAATGCAAACAAGCCTGAATGGTCCCCAGGACTAGATACAACTGAAAACTCACACCCCAGAAGTGACTCGAACCCATACTCCCAGGAGCAACGCAACTGGTATGTACAGGGATGCCTTAAACCACTTGACCATCACGACCGGACATAAGGAAGTGATAGCCTGAGCTATTTGAACCACTTCCCCGCCGGCACCTGGATGGTTATCTTGGGCATAGCATTTTATCAAATCACCTCATTTTTTGGGGCAACACGTGAGGAACACAAATGCAAACAAGCCTGAATGGTCCCCAGGACTAGATACAACTGAAAACTCACACCCCAGAAGTGACTCGAACCCATACTCCCAGGAGCAACGCAACTGGTATGTACAGGGATGCCTTAAACCACTTGACCATCACGACCGGACATAAGGAAGTGATAGCCTGAGCTATTTGAACCACTTCCCCGCCGGCACCTGGATGGTTATCTTGGGCATAGCATTTTATCAAATCACCTCATTTTTTGGGGCAACACGTGAGGAACACAAATGCAAACAAGCCTGAATGGTCCCCAGGACTAGATACAACTGAAAACTCACACCCCAGAAGTGACTCGAACCCATACTCCCAGGAGCAACGCAACTGGTATGTACAGGGATGCCTTAAACCACTTGACCATCACGACCGGACATAAGGAAGTGATAGCCTGAGCTATTTGAACCACTTCCCCGCCGGCACCTGGATGGTTATCTTGGGCATAGCATTTTATCAAATCACCTCATTTTTTGGGGCAACACGTGAGGAACACAAATGCAAACAAGCCTGAATGGTCCCCAGGACTAGATACAACTGAAAACTCACACCCCAGAAGTGACTCGAACCCATACTCCCAGGAGTATGGGTTCGAGTCACTTCTGGGGTGTGAGTTTTCAGTTGTATCTAGTCCTGGGGACCATTCAGGCTTGTTTGCATTTGTGTTCCTCACGTGTTGCCCCAAAAAATGAGGTGATTTGATAAAATGCTATGCCCAAGATAACCATCCAGGTGCCGGCGGGGAAGTGGTTCATATAGCTCAGGCTATCACTTCCTTATGTCCGGTCGTGATGGTCAAGTGGTTTAAGGCATCCCTGTACATACCAGTTGCGTTGCTCCTGGGAGTATGGGTTCGAGTCACTTCTGGGGTGTGAGTTTTCAGTTGTATCTAGTCCTGGGGACCATTCAGGCTTGTTTGCATTTGTGTTCCTCACGTGTTGCCCCAAAAAATGAGGTGATTTGATAAAATGCTATGCCCAAGATAACCATCCAGGTGCCGGCGGGGAAGTGGTTCATATAGCTCAGGCTATCACTTCCTTATGTCCGGTCGTGATGGTCAAGTGGTTTAAGGCATCCCTGTACATACCAGTTGCGTTGCTCCTGGGAGTATGGGTTCGAGTCACTTCTGGGGTGTGAGTTTTCAGTTGTATCTAGTCCTGGGGACCATTCAGGCTTGTTTGCATTTGTGTTCCTCACGTGTTGCCCCAAAAAATGAGGTGATTTGATAAAATGCTATGCCCAAGATAACCATCCAGGTGCCGGCGGGGAAGTGGTTCATATAGCTCAGGCTATCACTTCCTTATGTCCGGTCGTGATGGTCAAGTGGTTTAAGGCATCCCTGTACATACCAGTTGCGTTGCTCCTGGGAGTATGGGTTCGAGTCACTTCTGGGGTGTGAGTTTTCAGTTGTATCTAGTCCTGGGGACCATTCAGGCTTGTTTGCATTTGTGTTCCTCACGTGTTGCCCCAAAAAATGAGGTGATTTGATAAAATGCTATGCCCAAGATAACCATCCAGGTGCCGGCGGGGAAGTGGTTCATATAGCTCAGGCTATCACTTCCTTATGTCCGGTCGTGATGGTCAAGTGGTTTAAGGCATCCCTGTACATACCAGTTGCGTTGCTCCTGGGAGTATGGGTTCGAGTCACTTCTGGGGTGTGAGTTTTCAGTTGTATCTAGTCCTGGGGACCATTCAGGCTTGTTTGCATTTGTGTTCCTCACGTGTTGCCCCAAAAAATGAGGTGATTTGATAAAATGCTATGCCCAAGATAACCATCCAGGTGCCGGCGGGGAAGTGGTTCATATAGCTCAGGCTATCACTTCCTTATGTCCGGTCGTGATGGTCAAGTGGTTTAAGGCATCCCTGTACATACCAGTTGCGTTGCTCCTGGGAGTATGGGTTCGAGTCACTTCTGGGGTGTGAGTTTTCAGTTGTATCTAGTCCTGGGGACCATTCAGGCTTGTTTGCATATATATATATATATATATATATATATATATATATATATATATATATATATATATATATATATATATATATATATGCAGAAAAAACACAAAGAATTCTTTGGGGTGAACGTTTCGGCTTGTTAAGGCCGTTGTCAACACCAGACTCGTCATTGACTAGTGATCGTCAATTACATATATATATATATATATATATATATATATATATATATATATATATATATATATATATATATATATATATATATATATATGCATTGCTGGACGTAGCTTCTCAGAAGGACAGAGCGCGTCTCCTAGCTGTGCAAGCCCCCCATGCTGGGGACTTCCTGTTGGCAGTCCCTAATTCCGCCTTGGGCACCCGCCTGGATCATCGGGCCCTAAGTATTG
The DNA here is from genome assembly GCA_020271785.1 of Procambarus virginalis. Lineage (NCBI taxonomy): Eukaryota > Metazoa > Arthropoda > Malacostraca > Decapoda > Cambaridae > Procambarus > Procambarus virginalis. Next base: position 2,564,307 of record WNGS01039543.1, read on the forward strand.
GTGTTGCTCTGCGCCTTGCCGCCCCTATCTCCACCGAGCACCGGTGTATTTGCGGCCAGGCACGGGCAGACCAATACGGCAGCCATGGGCTCATCTGTCGTAAGACACAGGGAAAGATTGCCAGACACGAAGCAGTCAATGACATCATCAAGAGAAGTTTGGCTACAGCTGGGTGTCCAGCATAAAGGGAACTCCAGTTGTGCAGACCTGACAACAGCCAAAAACGCCCAGATGGAGTAACCCTGCAGCCGTGGAGGGAGGGTAAGCAGGTCGTGTGGGACTACATGTGTGCATCTACATTGGCCGATACCTATCTACCTTACAGCACAGCAGAGGGAGGCGGAGCTGCCACCTTCAGGGAAACCCAGAAATCTATCAAGTACAGGGACCTAGAACGTTGTTACAGGTTCGTACCGATAGAATCATACAAAACGCAGGAGAGGGAAAGAGAGCAAAAGGCCATCAGTGAAATAGAGAGAAACCCGAAATATTTTTTCTCCTATGCAAAATCAAGATCAAAAACCACATCTAGTATCGGGCCCCTGCGAAAGGAAGATGGAACTTTCACCAATGACAACAAAGAAATGAGCGAGCTACTGAGGAAGCAATACGACTCTGTCTTCAGCGAGCCATTAAACGCACTAAAGATCGATAACCCAAATGAATTTTTCATGGATATGATACCAACATCAAATCATATATCAGACGTCTCCCTATCCCCACTGGATTTTGAAGAAGCCATAAACAGTATGCCTATGCACTCCGCACCAGGCCCGGATTCTTGGAACTCCATATTCATCAAGAACTGTAATAAACCACTATCGCAGGCCCTTCACATTCTGTGGAGACAAAGCCTAGATACTGGCGTTATTCCTGATATACTAAAAACAGCAGAGATAGCACCACTTCATAAAGGAGGAAATAAGGCAGAGGCAAAAAATTACAGACCAATAGCACTAACATCGCACATCATAAAAATTTTTGAGAGAGTGCTAAGAAGTAAGATCACAAAATACATGGAATCACAGCATCTCCATAACCCCGGACAACATGGTTTCAGAACAGGGTGCTCTTGCCTGTCGCAGTTGCTGGACCACTATGATATGGCATTAGATGCTATGGAAGACAAACAAAACGCTGATGTAATTTACACAGATTTCGCAAAAGCTTTTGATAAATGTGACCATGGTGTTATTGCCCATAAAATGCGCTCAAAAGGAATTACCGGAAAAGTAGGCAGATGGGTCTACAATTTCCTGACCATCAGAACCCAATGTGTAATAGTCAACAAAATAAAATCCAACCCGTCAACAGTTAAGAGCTCAGTCCCCCAGGGTACTGTGCTTGCTCCAGTACTTTTTCTCATCCACATATCGGACATAGACAAGAGCACAACCTATAACACTGTATCATCCTTTGCAGATGACACTAGGATCTTCATGAGAGTAGGCAAGATAGAGGACACGGCGAACCTCCAGTCAGATGTAGATCAGGTCTTTCTATGGGCTACAGAAAATAATATGGTGTTTAACGAAGACAAGTTCCAGCTCATGCTATGGAAAAAATGAAAATATAAAAACGGAAACCACGTACAAAACTCAGGCAAATCATAACATAGAACGAAAAGGCAATGTAAAGGATCTGGGTGTACTCATGTCGGAAGACCTTACCTTTAAAGAACACAATAAAGTAGCCGTCACAACTGCAAGAAAAATGACAGGTTGGATAACAAGAACTTTTCACACTAGAGATGCTATACCGATGATGACACTTTTCAAAACGCTTGTGCTCTCTAGAGTGGAGTACTGCTGCACAATGACAGCCCCTTTCACTGCTGGTGAAATTGCTGACCTGGAGAGCGTGCAGAGGTCCTTTACTGCTAGAATCCACTCGGTAAAACATCTAAACTATTGGGACCGACTTAAGAGCCTAAATCTGTATTCCCTTGAGCGCAGGCGGGAGAGATACATAATAATTTACACGTGGAAAATATTAGAGGGGCTGGTCCCAAACCTGCACACAGAAATAACATCACATGAGACCAGAAGACATGGCAGGATGTGCAGAATACCCCCGTTGAAAAGCAGAGGTGCAACTGGTACTCTGAGAGAGAACTCTATCAACATCAGAGGCCCGAGACTGTTCAACACGCTTCCACTACACATAAGGGACATAACTGGCAAACCCCTCACAGTGTTCAAGAGAGAACTGGATAAGCACCTCCAAAGGATACCTGATCAACCAGGCTGTGACTCATACGTCAGGCTGCGAGCAGCCGCGTCCAACAGCCTGGTTGATCAGTCCAGCAACCAGGAGGCCTGGTCGATGACCGGGCCGCGGGGACGATAAGCCCCGGAAGCACCTCAAGGTATCCTCAAGGTAGGCTCTGAGACTCTGGGCGCCTGGGGTAAATGTGCACTTAAGTTCCTGAAGGAGGTGGGCGAGGAACTCATTGGGAAGACTAGAGACCCAAGAGCGGCCAGTTTTATGTTCCAGCGCCAGAGTGTTGCTGTTCAGAGGGGAAATGCGTGCTGTATCTTGGGTATGCACCCGACCCCTGAAGAGCTGGACGAGGCCTTCGAACATGATTGGTATATTGTGTATTGTTATATAAGTGTGTGTTTTCTGTAAACTGTAGCATTGCAATAAATCAAATAAAATAAATATTAAAAAAATAACAATAGGGGTGGTAGGAGAGGAAAAGATTAAAGTATTCAGTGAGAATCCACAAGGTCTTGCTGAACACTATTTATTTCTTCTTCGAGGATGTGGGTCCCTTCAATCAAACCA
>WNGS01039543.1:2608244-2619307 GCA_020271785.1 Procambarus virginalis
CATTCTGAAAAGTGTATATTCTTTTGAACTTTGTCATCTCAATTCTCATCCTAGGTTTTTCAATTTGGTATCAATGTGTTCGCAATAGAATTCTCTACAACACTAAATGCATATAAAGCCCAAAAGTCTGGCGAGAAAGTTAGAAAGTGAGAGCGTGTTACCCGGGAGCGAGCCAGAGCAATAAAATGTCGCACACTCTTCACTTTGGACATCTCAATTCTCGTCTTAAGTCTTTCATTTTGATATCATTGTGTTCGCAATAGAATTCCCTACAGGAGCATGCAAATATAAAGTCCAAAAGCCCTGCGTACCATCCACAACAAGCCCGGAAAGTGACAGAGCGTTACCCCTTGAGCTGCTAATAAAGAGCCAAAAAATGGGTATACGTTTTCAATTTGTTACCTCAATTCTGGTCCTAGGACTTTCATTTGGTATCATATGTATTCGCAATGAAATTCCCTACAAGAGTATATGTATATAATGTCCAAAACCACAGCAAGACCGTCCCGAAAACGCCACTGAAGTTGCCGCACGGAGGACTCAACCGAGTCCTCGCCGGACTTGCCCCTGTTTTACAGAGGACTCGATGCTGAGTCCTCGCCGGGGAAAGTGTTAAGTAATTACTTAGGTAATTACACATTGAGCCTTTCAAAACAAGGATATGCTGGAGTGCAATCCAAACTGCTACCATTTCCCAACACAAGAGTGTACAGTAATGCCAGAGCACATTGGTAAAGTCTGGTGACAAAGTCTCAGCCTATGCCAAACTTTTTGATAAACAGCTCAAGAGACAGATCTAGCAGCTTCCATGGTCCCAGTTCCCCAAAGTCAAAAGGAAACAGCCAAATCAGATTTTGTAACATAAAGACATTTGGGGGCAGAGGAAATCTTCAAGTCAAGGAGGCTGACATCTGCCAAGTGTGAAGTATTTCCCAGGAGAAATAAAGATGGGAAGCAGCTGCAGTAGTAGGTCTCGCATGATAAAAGGCAGCTGTTCTGGTACCCAAGACAGGACCTAAGCAGGCCAAACATTACCAAAGCTGCAACTGGTACTGCAGGTCTTTTACTAGAAGCTGAACTTGGCTAGAAAAGTCAACAATGCAAATTGACAAGGCCAGAAGGTTCTTGTCTTTGGAAGGGTGGTATAGCTCAGAAAATGATCTTCCCCACTCCATGACAGGCCTGGGCTATTTTGTGTTGTGACCATATAAGACGTTATCCTCATCTGTCTAGAAACCTGTGTATAAACATTGGTGTAGGTAAGTATGGAAGGGTGAATTAATTTATGTACAGTATTTGGAAATGATATGTGTGCCATGGTCATCGTAAATAAATAAAAAGAGTAGTGAACGGTTAAATTGTGTACAGTATTGCTATTTCAGAGTTGAAGATGCAGTTATGAACCAGTTAATAGTTTTTGGTGTTATAGATGAACAACTTAAGTAGATGCATTTTAAACTAGACTGATAATTTATTAAAATGAACACTCATTTGTCAGATTCATTGTATTTCAAGGGCAGTTTAGTACTGTATTGTGAAAAGTATAGTTTGAGAGAATGAGAGGAATGTGAGCTTGACTTACCCCATTTGCATATGAGGTAAATACAAAATAGGTAGTGTTGAACAAATATTTAGAACATTGTGTTAATTTTTCTCAATTTTGATTTAGAGATATGATGTGTGTTCACTATTATTCTTGTTCTTCAGACATGTTCAAGTTAACAATGACGGTGCATTAGATTTCTACAAGAAGTTCGGTTTCGAGTGGTAGAAACAAAGCAACATTACTACAAGAGAATTGAACCTGCTGATGCTCACGTCCTCCAGAAAACCCTTGTCAGATCCTGAGCACTAGTTAAATATAAACAAATTTGGGACCTGACAACTGCTGGTACATGCAGAACAGCAATCAGTTGGTGGTTGCACATTTCTGATAAAGTAAAAATATATGGCAAAAGTGAAATGATGTATCCTTATCCAATGAAGTTATGGTATTAAGTTTATGGATAAGGCAAGGACAAAATTATTATAATTCTGGCCAAGTCTATATGGCTAGAAAAAGAACAGTTATTCAGTGATCCTGTAAAAGAATAATGCTTGAGGGAAAAAAGACCTTCTGTATGTAACTTGCGTAAATATACACATACAGTCAGTGTATGTGGATTTATATATGGATATACATAAACAATGTGTGTGTAAGTACATATACATGCATGCTTATGTAAGTGTGCATGCATGTGTGCACACATACACATGCACGAGCACACGCATATGCATCCTCATTAACATGTGCATGCACACATAATCATGGGTACATATGCACGTGTGAACACACACACACACACACACACACACACACACACACACACACACACACACACACACACACACACACACACACACACACACACACACACACATGCATGCATATGTATGTGCACATACATGTGTATACATGCTCATGCATACACAGGAGACATGGGCCACAGTGTTCAAGATCAGAAGGGAATAAAAGATGCAAACAGAGATAGCTTATTTCAAATGAAAAATAGTGTGTTTTAATGAAGTGTGTTCATGATGCCATTAGAACAAAGAATAATGGGAACTTCCTTTATCTGCTTGCGCGTTTTCCATACTAGTGTGACTCTCGGTCACTTAGTGTGTATGGTCTTTTAGTTGAATGCTCTGATTTTTCAGGATGATGGAAAACTACCAAAGTTGTAACTAGCTACTCTACTCAGCGAATTGAACTTCTTTCTATGAAAGATAACCTGCTCTCGTATGGTTAACTGGAACAATATTTGAATATTGTGTTGCACATACAAATATACTTTTTCTTGATAATGTAATTACTCACTATCTTAGAACAGAGGGGCAGAAATTAAATTTGCAAACACAAATGAGGAATATTACCAAGTAGTTCTTTTATCACAAGTAGTGTTGAGTAACTGTCAAAATAAATTGGAGGAGGAGAAGGAAGCAGTAGAAACCATCTCTATCCTTAATTATGGTACAGGAGCAAATATGACCAAAGAACTGAATGTTGGAAGTACTATAATAGTAACACCTGATCTCCCTGCAGACACAAATATGTAAGTACATATACATATATGCATGTATTTCAACATAGAAAACATCTTCATGTGCACATTTGTGCATACATTTACATTATTATTATGCAATTTTGCACCCATGTCTAAATGTTTGTATAAAGTCTTGGTTTTTAACTAGGCTAGGCTTGTTAGTCATCTGTTAAGTGTACAATATTAATACATTATGAAAGGTGCATGCAAGGTGAATTGTCCTACCTATGTCTTTATATAATATTTTTATTCTACAAAAATCTGAGGACTTTCACAGAGTTCATCTTATGCCCATATAAACTGAAAAAGTTAAAAATATTTTGTTGCATTTTCTTTACTAATAGAGTTTTAAATGCAGTGAAGCTATCAAATGACAGTCTGATATAGTCATTTGAGAAGGATTGTTCTGCCATTATCTCCAGAACTGCTAATGTATGTAACGGTAAACCATTACTTTTGCTAGTCCAGGCATGATATTTTGTTTTAACTTGAGTTTCTTTCCTTCAGTGTGACTTATGTTTGTCTAGTAAATAATATTTGCTCAAGAAACATGACCTTTTGTCTTTGGTATTTTGTCAACTTTTCTTCTAAGCTGAAATAAAGAGTTTGTTTTACATTGCTAACTTGCTGTTTTTATAAAATTATAAAAATATAAATCCATGGACTAAAACAGGGTTGTTTCAATTTTCTGATTATCCTTTATAATGCCTTATGGTAAATAATATTAAACAAAATTCTTGGCAACAATTTTGGTTGGAATCCTAATTTCATTTATAATTGCAAATATTTTTTCTGGGGGGAGCCCCGTCGGCTCCCCGGAGCTATCCCAGGCTGATATGCTAATGTCAGACTTTGGCATCAGTCATGTGTATGGAGTTCTTAGGCCTACCGGGGACCACGGCCAGAACCGGGCCCCCTCAGAGAGGCAAGGGGAGCAATGGCCTATAGAAGCCCCCGTGTGATTGAAAGCATTCTATGTCTGCCATCGACCGGGACAGGCACCCAGAAAGGTAAGCGCCCCAAAACAAACCCCTATTCTGGTTAAAATTGCTACCAAAAGTCGAACTAGTGGATAGAACTCCCCAACAGAAAACAAGCAAACTAGTATGACGTCACACGTCACTGCGCCGCTGTCTGCGCAGCTCCCCCCTCCCCGGGAGGGGGAAGGGGGAGCCCCAGACCTCACAAGCCGACTATCCACCCATCAGTTCTTCGGCTGATGCTATAGGCACCGGTTATGTGCTCTGGCTCCAGTGGTTGTTTCAGCACTGTACCTAGAGTGTGGTGTCTGTTTTTCTAGGTGGTGCGTGAGCCGGGAGTGATTCTCCAGTACTCGGGCTGCATGCGCCTAGGGTTCCCTTCCCTAGGTGCCCTGTAAGTACTGCCCTTGGGACTTGGGGCCACCTTCCACAAGTTCCTTGGGGTCTGCCCCTGCTAGGCCGTTTACTGCTTGGTTTTCGGCCGCTCTTTGTGTGCTCGGGTGTTCTGTCTCCCTTGGTCGCCTTTGGGTAAGGGGCAGTTTTGCACTGGTGGGGCGCAGGGTACTGTGCAGCTTGTCTTTTCCCAATCATAGCGGCCGGCTCTGTTCCGCTTGGGTATGCTGTCCTCTTGCGGGGTTTCTTTTTCTTTTGTTTATCTACCTGGTGGGGGGGTCTGCCTTCGTTCTTGCCCCTGGGTCCCTTGTGTTCTGAGTATTTCTGGTGGCACCCCCTGCTAGGTCCCCGTGAGTGTACACATCCCGGGGGTTCAGCTCTTAGAAAGTGTTTTCACGGCTGCCCCGGTTTTCTGGTACGGCCGGGCTTTGGTGGGGACGGCTCGTCCCCGGGGCCTGTCGTGTGGGTTCCCGGGGCTGGGGAGGGGCTGACTTGGGGGGGCCTTGGCCCCGTTGGTCCCCGTGGGGGTTTTTATCCCCCTCTAGGCGGGGCTTGTGGTTACGCGGAGTAGGGTTTTCCTCCCCACTCGCCGTACGTGCTGTTTGGGCGTCAGCCCCTCCCCGGGCTCGGTTCCTTGGCCTTTGAGTCGGTTGGTTCCGTCCTGTGGGTGGATGTTTCCCCCCACCCCTTGTTGGGACGGTGTTTTCGTCATGTTTCCCCGTTTTGGGGTTCTACGTGACTACTGGTCTCGGGTGCGCCTGCGCCTTTGTGTGCCTTCGGGACTGGGTTTGGCTTCCGTGTTCTCGAGGGTACGGGAAGGTTTTTCGCTACTTCCCGCGTTACTGGAACGTCTGTCGGCTCCTCGTTCTTGTCGCCGTTTTGGGCTCTTTGTAGTCCTGTTGGGCTCCTTGTAGTCCGGTTGGGCTCCTTGTAGCCCTGTTGGGCTACTTTTGGGCCGGTTTGGGCTCCTTATGGGCCGTTGGGCCACTTGTGGCCCTGTTGGGCTACTTGTGGCCCTGTTGGGCTACTTGTGGCTCTGTTGGGCTACTTGTGGCTCTGTTGGGCTACTTGTAGCCCTGTTGGGCTACTTGTAGCCCTGTTGGGCTACTTGTAGCCCTGTTGGGCTACTTGTAGCCCTGTTGGGCTACTTGTAGCCCTGTTGGGTTACTTGTTGCCTTGTTGGCTTGCTTGTGGCCCGGCTGTGTGCCTTTTTTGGGCACTGTCTTCGCTTCTTTGGCCGGTTTTATGATTCCTGCTCTCTTTTGGCTCTCTTTCTAGTGCAGTAGTCCTGGTTGCCGCCTTCCCGCAGGGCCGGTTGCGCGTTTTCGGCCAGCGTGTCGTGCGCCGCGGAGTTTGTTTTGGTCTGGGCGGTGTGTGGTGCTGGTGTTAGACGCCTTTTTGCTCCAGTGCTTCGCCTCTCGCTCTTCTCCCTTGCCGCGGTATGTGCCCCTTCGCTCCGGGGTGTCCTGGGTTCCAGTTGTGGGGAGGCCGCCGAGGTTTTCCCTGTGTCATGGGTGGGGGCCGCCTTCTTCGCCTCTCACCTGCTCTCCTGCAGGTCTGGCGTCTTCACCTGGCGGTACTCCCAGGTTCTTCTGGGCTCGGTTGAGTCGTGTCACTTCGGGCCACCGTTCGCCAGGTGAGTTTTCTGCGGTCTGGCATCTTTTGGCAGGGCGCTGGATGCGGTGTTATATACCTGTCTTTATTTGGGTATCTTTTGTACGACTGAGACCGTTCGCACACCAGTGTCTGTCCCCCTTTTCACCCCTTCCTGTCCCACTCTTGTGCATGTCCAACCCATGCTAGGGTCATTAAGGGGTTCCACCTTTGTTAGTGTTATGAGGTGGGGGTTGTGGTGTTGGTTCTGTACTCGCCTGGTAGGGCTCCTGGCTGTGCTTGCAAGGTTTTTGCGCTCTGGTGTTTGGGTCCCGCCTATGTAGTAGTACTTGCGGGATAGTACCAGTGGAGTGCAGTGGTGCTATAGGCACCATCGGGGAACACTGTATATCCATCTGAGGTCTGCAGTTGTTACACGACCTACTTGCGAGCATACGCCTTCTTGCTGGTACGTTACCTTGGGGTTTTCCTTGAGGTTCTTCCGGGCTTAGCGTCCCCGCGGCCCGGTCGTTGACCAGGCCTCCTGGACTGATCATCCTGGCTGTTGGACGTGGCTGCTCGCTGCCTGACGTACGAGTCTCAGCCTGGTTTGATCGGGTATCCTTTGGAGGTGCTTCTCCAGTTCTCTCTTGTACCACCCCGTCCTCGCAAGTTTAATAAGTCATTATTGACTTATTAGTTACGTGTATGGGTGACAAGCATCATAGTTTCCCTTTCAAAACTTCATGGAAAACACCGACCTTACTTAACCTACTTAGCATGTTAACATAAGCATCTTATGGTTTCGTAATTACAGTTGTTACTTAACCTATTATAGGTATAACAACGCTGAACACTGTGGGGGATTGCCAGTTATGCCCCTTATGGTCCGTCCGTGGACTTCCGGGGCACGCTTGCTTGCTTTCGCATTAGTTATGGCCATCCTGGTTGTGAGGAGTCTGTGGGCCTGCAGGCCGCTCCATGCGGCTGCCTGGTGGGCCTTCTCTCTGGCCCGTCTAGCCTGGCCTCGGGCCAGGCTTGGGGTGTACATGAGCTCCTAGTTCCCCATCCAGCCGATTTTGAGCGGGGTTTCTCCGCCGTCGGTCGCCTGGTATGCGGGTTCCTGGGCCTGCTGGGTTCTGTCGTGTACTCACCTAGTTGTACTCACCTAGTTGTGCTTGCGGGGGTTGAGCTCTGGCTCTTTGGTCCCGCCTCTCAACCGTCAATCAACAGGTGTACAGTTTCCTGAGCCTATTGGGCTCTATCATATCTACACTTGAAACTGTGTTTGGAGTCAGCCTCCACCACATCGCTTCCTAATGCATTCCATTTGTCAACCACTCTGACACTAAAAAAGTTCTTTCTAATATCTGTGGCTCATTTGGGCACTCAGTTTCCACCTGTGTCCCCTTGTGTTAAACAGCCTGTCTTTATCAACCCCCCTTTATCGTGTCTCCGTGGGCCCTGTCTGGGGTCTGTCTGCTCCGTTCTGCCTTTGCGGGAGCGCGTTGCTCTTTACCTGTGGCATGTTGCGGTGGTGCCTGTTGCTACTACTGCGCGTGTGCTTTAGTACCGTGTTTCGCGGTGGCGTGTCCTTATTCCTGGGGTTTATGTTTCTGCTCTTTCGTCCTGCCTCACCCCAGTTGTTTTTCCTGGCATCTCTTTTGTCTGTTTTGCCTGCACTTACTGCTATGTTGGGGGGGGGGGGCGTGGTCGGTTTCCACCACTTCCTTGCTTGTGCGTTCCCTTGTTTTCCTCCTCTGCCACAGGGGTGTTCTGCGTGTGTTCCTTGGCTTCTAGGGCTTTTTTCGGCCTGTGTCCTGTGGTGTGCTTCTTTGTATCGGTCTGTTGCAGTTGCTCGTACCTCTTGGTTTGGGTCCAGTTCTGGCGGCAACCCGTCCGCCTTTTTGGGTTTCCTTGCTTGCCCTGCCAATTGGTTTTTTCGGGGTCTGGCGATGTCCCGCGTCGGACCTGTCATTTCTGAACTCCTGGCGGGTTTGCTTGCTTGGAGTTTTTCTGTTCGGCAGACGTTCCATCTCCTTGTGCCACCTGAGTTCGGTGGTCGCGCCCGAGATCTTCTTGCGGCTCCGCCTTTTCCTGGGCTCGGAGGGGCCTTGTCGGGGCTGCTTCCGTCTGCCTCATGGTCTCGCCTCCAGCTGGTGGTCGGTGTCCCACCTGCGTGTTTCTCTTGGCGGCAGTATGGGGTGTTTTGGCGGTCCTTCCTTTTCCTGTCCCTTCTTAGGTGGTTACTCTTGTTACCGTCGGCTTGGTTTTTGGTGGGGGTTGGGGGCCGTCGTCGTGCCGCATACTGTCGCCTCTCTCTTTTGTGCGGCGCTGGCGGGGCCGCTTTGGCTTGCTTTCGGTCTTGGTGTTGCTTCTACACCGTTAGTAAGCTGTCTTGTGCGTCGTTTCACCTCCGGCCTGTTCGTGCGCCGCTTGCACCATCCTGGTCTCCGCGGTTGTGTGCCACGGCGTCTGTGTCCGGAGCGCATTTTGCGTTGATCCGGTTCTGTTCTTCCCGGTTCGCCTGTGCTGGTGTCCCGGGTTGTCAGCCGTGTTCTTGCGGCTCGGCTGCCTGTGTTCTTCCCTCCTGTCCGTGGCGTTCGTGGCTTTGCTGCTCTCGCTGCCGTATGGATGACGTGTTCTCGCAGTCTTTCGGGCATGGATCTTTGGTGTTCGTTTGAGGGCCTTGCTGCTCGTTGTTGTGTTGTTCCCGGGACTGTCCGGGCTGTGGCGCCTTGGGTTGGCGTTGCTGCCGGTTGTCTCGCTTCCAGGGGAGGGGTGCGTGGTGTCCGCCCCTTTTGATCTTCCTCTGTGGGTAGTTAGCTCCGGGGAGCCGACGGGGCTCCCCCCAGAAAACCAGCGTTGAATGTAATGAAACGCCATTTTCTGGGTGAGTCCCGGAGGCTCCCCGGCAACCCTCCCTCCCTCCGGTCGGCGGTTTTTCGCGTGTCTTGACATCCAGCCTCAGAACTGATGGGTGGATAGCCGGCGTGTGAGGTCTGGGGCTCCCCCTTCCCCCTCCCGGGGAGGGGGGAGCTGCGCAGACAGCGGCGCGGTGACGTGTGACGTCATACTAGTTTGCTTGTTTTCTGTTGGGGAGTTCTATCCACTAGTTCGACTTTTGGTAGCAATTTTAACCAGAATAGGGGTTTGTTTTGGGGCGCTTACCTTTCTGGGTGCCTGTCCCGGTCGATGGCAGACATAGAATGCTTCCAATCACACGGGGCTTCTATAGGCCATTGCTCCCCTTGCCTCTCTGAGGGGCCCGGTTCTGGCCGTGGTCCCCGGTAGGCCTAAGAACTCCATACACATGACTGATGCCAAAGTCTGACATTAGCATATCAGCCTGGGATAGCTCCGGGGAGCCTCCGGGACTCACCCAGAAAATGGCGTTTCATTACATTCAACGCTGGTTTTTTTGTGCTTTCTTGAAAAAATCTCTCACGAGTGCAAGAATGTCTATGGCTGTGTGTACTCATGTTTTCATATGTACAATATTTAAGACAAATATTGATGTTAATCTTTAAAGACAGTGTATATCATATTACAGCTAGTAAGAGCTGTGGGCACAGTCTGCTATATGTAGTACACATTTCCTGCTTGCGCAGATATTGTTCAAATTAAAGATTTTTAATTTTAAAATATTGGTGCTGTGGATGTGTGAAGAATCTAATTTTTGTTCATAGTCCATAGTTGTGGTTTAAGTGTCCCTAGATCGCTGAACTAAGTAAAAAGTTAAGGAAATGTAAAGTCATTCAATGAATTAAAAAATTTGTCTTGCAAGCTAATGCCAATATAAGCTTCATTTGGTCTCATTTATATTCCATTGAATTTGCTACTACTGGATTCTAAACATGAAATGCAACATACAATTAATTGTCTTTAAAGAGCTCTGAGAAAACCTGGATTTCCTTTGGGATACTTCCTACCCCTGGACAGCTTCTTGTGGAGGGAAGGGCCCTTGCATGGGTGTTTTTCCCTGTTGTCAGTAGAGTGGGCTTTAGGGCCTCTGAGAAAAACTGGAGGGGCAGGTAAGTGTGCCTGTGGATGTATTTCTTTTCACTCAAATCATTTCATATTAATGTGAGGCCAATGTTAGACTGTTAGTGATGCAGCAAGGTTTTAAAGCCTTGGCAAAGCCTCTGTAATGCAAGAGGCAGAGCTCAGCATCCCATTACAAATTGTGTAGTAGGCGATCTGGTCCACTAGTTTGGGACTACTACTGGAAGATTTGCTTTCCCATCTTAACCAAGAGGAAGTCTTTTGCTGGTCCCCATGGCTGCTACTGTGCTGGGCTCTCCTCATTTTCTAAATCATTGTTTCAGTTAGTGCCATACTTGCTACCTCACCAGCTCCTTATTCCTGACAAATTCTTAAATAATTGTAACGAGCAGCAATACTCAAAGGGGCTATGGCATCATACTTTCCCTTGGCTCCACTTGAGTATATCTTACACACTACCACCTTGCATGCTATCACATCCAATAATGTTTTGGTCCACCCTAAATGGACCAAAGTATTTTGATCTTATACCCGGGTTTTGCAGAATGCAGTTACTGTACTAAGAATTTCTAGCTTGCATTACACCCCTGTGCCAGTCAGTTGGCATTAATCTCGCCTTCTGCCTCAGTCTCGCAAAGCATGTTGTAGAATTCCAGTCGTGGGACCAGACTGACTCCCTCACATTTGTGCTTCATGTTGGTGAGGTTCCAATAAGTCTCCACAAATATCTGGCTGAATGCTAATGTGGGGCATGATTATTATTCCACTACTACGTATATTAGTATAGGCAAGGAAGTCTTGACGACCACCATTGGTGATATTAGACTTGCAGGGATGCTTCATTTAAATATACGGTAGTAGTTACTTTTTTTTTTTTCGTGGCGTGAACCCCACAGTTTGACTTTGGAAGTGAACCCTTTTTTGGACTGGCGACCTTTGGCCCATTCGTTGCAGTGGTCTTGCGGTGCTAGTTTCTTTGCCTTGTGGCATGTTGCATGTGTAGCCTTCC
>WNGS01039543.1:2688237-2701541 GCA_020271785.1 Procambarus virginalis
ACAGGGGTGAGCTCTGCTCTATCGGGCCGCCTCTCAACTGTCAATCAATCAATTGTTATATACTAACTAATTTTTATTTGTTTTTGTTCACACACACACACACACCAGGAAGCAGCCCGTACCAGCTGTCTAACTCCCAGGTACCTATTTACTGCTAGGTGACAGGGGTATCAGGGTGAAATTTGTTTCTACCATCGCCGGGGATCGATCCCGCGTCTTATGATTAAGAATCCCGAGCGCTGTCCACTCAGCCGTCAGCCACGCTGCCGTGTAATTACCTAAGTGTAATTACCTAAGTGTAGTTACAGGATGAGAGCTACGCTCGTGGTGTCCCGTCTTCCCAACACTCTTTGTCATATAACACTTTGAAACTACTGAATGTGCGTGCGTGCGTGTGTGTGTGTTGTGTGTGTGTGTGTGTGTGTGTGTGTGTGTGTGTGTGTGTGTGGTGTGTGTGTGTGTGTGTATGTACTCACCTAGATGGGCTTAAAGTCGTGCTCTAGCTCCTAAGCACGACTACCTGTGTAATTTCCCCGACTCTTACATTCAATATATCTATATTGTATTATTTATCTTACTTTTATCTTCACCATTAGATCATTCCATTAGCTTCCTGTTATTACGTTAGCCGCATGCGTTAGCTAACTACCCTGCAGCCCATTACACTTGCTAACGAGCCGGGGAACGCCTGCGGGCCATACTGAACATGACCCATTTATTGACGGCCTCCGCTCCTGAAAAATCTTGCATATCGTGACTATATCTCCTCTATTTCGCCTCCCCCTCCCTAGAGGTGGCAGAGACAGTCAATAACTGAGCCTCTCTCAACATGCTGATCAACCCAACTGTGACGCGATGCTTGTTGCATATATACATACTATTAAAGTGTGATTTTTATAAGCGGTTCGAGCATCCATAACCTAGTTGGCAGGACAAAAGTCCGGCACGTAATTTTTGAGGACTGAGTTCGAATCCCTGATGATCCGAGTGAATAAGACATGACCCAACCCATCCTAACCAACCTATTCTAACCCCATCCACCCGAACCTAACCCTACCCAACGGGAGCCGGTCGGCCGAGCGGACAGCACGCTGGACTTGTGATCCTGTGGTCCTGGGTTCGATCCCAGGCGCCGGCAAGAAACAATGGGCAGAGTTTCTTTCACCCTATGCCCCTGTTACCAAGCAGTAAAATAGGTACCTGGGTGTTAGTCAGCTGTTACGGGCTGCTTCCTGGGGGTGGCGGCCCGGTCGAGAACCGGGCCGCGGGGACACTAAAGCCCCGAAATCATCTCAAGATAACCTCAAGATATACCCAACCCTTCCTGATGTCTATACCCATTATGACGTCATAATTATTTTTCAGATGAGGAAATAGATTATTTTCCAGATTATTTTCCAGATTATTTTCTAGATGAGGATATAGCTGTTCCAGTTTATCCCACGACCTCGTGCCCAGGGTCACACCCGAGGGGCCCGGGTTCAATCTCCGGCCCGAGCAGAAACGGATGGACATGTTTCCTTTCACCTCATACACCTGTTCACCTAGCAGTAAAATAGGTCTATCCGGCAGTTTTAGGCAACTATTGTGGTTGCAACCTAGGATAGGTCAGTAGTTCATGGGGGGGAAATTAAGGGTGGACCTCAATATCCTCCCCCCCCCCTATTGGGGGAACCAAACCATCCTCTGTTAAGATAGTACCTATTGTGACTATCGTCAATAGTCACGAATTCGTACATACTAAGCTTTTAGATAGTAGTATACTGACTATTAAAGAATTCTTTTAAAATGAAGCTAAAACACAACCTTAAATATTCCTAGGCTTAGTATAGCACCCCATATGTACTATAGTAGGCCTCAGATATTATGTATTAGGCCTAGGATGGTTAGGGTTAGTTTAGTTTGTCAAAGCAACACTAGGAAAAAATGTGTTTTCCAGTTTGTCGAACTCAATAGTTCAGATTTCTACTTTCTAATTTCGTTGTGCGTCGGTATATATATATATATATATATATATATATATATATATATATATATATATATATATATATAATATATATATATATATACTATGGTCTCATCGTTACCATAAGGACTACCAAAACAGGAAGATGGACTGGAGGAAACAATGGACGGAGGAACGCAAGCGGACTTTAGGAACTTTAAATGAACACTTCCGCATATTATCTGTAAATATATTACGCTTTATTAAATTCCTTTAGTGAAAAACGTTATACAAGAAATTTTCAAAGAATTTTCATTAAAAAAATTCGATAAAAAAAAGGGAGAGAGGTGTTGCATGGCTGTGTATAATTTGCTTTTATACATTATAGAGGAAAAACAATTTTGGGGATATTTAAAAAAAATTTGTGATATTTGATATTATTTTCCATATTATTATAATTGTTGCTATACACTAATGTGATTATGTTCATATATTAGCTTATAGAGCAAAGCCTATAGGCCTGTCACCTGTCACGTGACAATGAGGGAATTCGACCATAGTGACAGATTGTATAGTTAAATTTCTTAACGAGTAAGTTAGCAGTAACCCAGCCTAACCTAACCTAACCTAACCTAACCTAACCTAACCATCACGTAACTACAAGTAGCGTGGCAGCAGCACACTCGCCAAGTTAACCCCACACACACGCGCACACACACACACCACACACACACACCACACACACACACACACACACACACGCGCACACACACAACTCAGATGAGTCACAGAGATGTTAGGAAGTTTTCTTTTAGCGTGAGAGTAGTGGGCAAATGGAATGCACTTAAGGAGCAGTTTTTGGAAGCAAATACTATTCATAATTTTAAAACCAGGTATGATAGGGAAATGGGACAGGAGTCATTGCTGTAAACAACTGATGCTCGAAGGCGGGATCCAAGAGTCAATGCTCGATCCTGCAGACACATATAGGTGAGTACATATAGGTGAGTACACACACACACACAGAGTCCAGGTTAACGAAGCCAAAAATCCTAAGCGGAAACTCGATAAAAGTTACCTATTGGTAATCTAGCTAGGACCGTCAGGAGAGGACTGCTGACAAGTGCTGACAACTGCTGACAACTGCTGACAACTGCTGACAATTGCTGACAACTGCTGCACTCTGTTAACTTCACCAGTACACGCTGTACTCGACCAAGCTACAGCTGACTCGACAATTTCACGGTACAATGAAATCCAAAATTACATTTTTCTTACATATAAAGTAACACCATTTTGCATTGCAGTTGTGTGCATGTATGTAACTATACCTGCAGCAGGTTTGGCTAGACGTTAGTAATTACATTGATTTGCAGGAATACTTGATGAGATAGACAGATGCAGGAACAACTGTCTCCCCTTTTCCTGTTACCTCCTGTTCCTGTTACCTCCTGTTCCTGTTACCTCCTGTTCCTGTTACCTCCTGTTCCTGTTACCTCCTGTTCCTACCTCCTTCCCGTTTTCTTCTACTTACGCCGGCATCATAGCTGGCTGAAAGTGGCCTTGAAACCCCACAGTTCAAAAACCTGAACGGATTTCATTAGAAAAACTTTTATAATGACCGGATCACAGTGCCTCACGCCAGAAAAATATGCATTATATATTTTTTGAGTAGTTACAAAGTTTAGGGGAAAATATGCCAAAGTTTAATAATGCTGGAGACTCGAGAGACAAGTTGGAGGTGAGGGTGAGGAATGTAGGGATTGGTTAGTTGGGGGGAGGGTAAGTTTTGGATGGGTGAGGGAGGGGTGGGTATGGGGAGAAGGTAGGGGTGATGGAAGGGAAGGGGGGTGGAAAGGGAGGGATGGGGAGGATAAGATATGAATGGGGATACGGTCACATCTTCCCCTCATCCTGGCAGCAGTACCAAGGAGTCCCCACCCCCCACGCTCAACCACTTGGGCTGGACGGTAGAGCGACGGTCTCGCTTCATGCAGGTCGGCGTTCAATCCCCGACCGTCCACAAGTGGTTGGGCACCATTCCTTCCCTCCGTCCCATCCCAAAATCCTTATTCTGACCCCTTCCAAGTGCTATATAGTCCCAATGGCTTGGCGCTTTCCCCCCTGATAGTTCCCCCCCCCTTTCCTCCTAAGTAGTGGAGTGGACACCTAACTGCACACCAGACCCAACAGCCTGCTGAACCCACCAGCGGCTTGTCGGTCCTCGACGCCTGCGTTGAAGTGTCACATGTCCTCCGCTAAGTGGCACTTAAAGACAGGACTCGAGTACCGAGTTCCTGGCAGAATCTGTATCTCCGCTCTCAGTAACTCTCAGAAGGCACCACCTTTGGTACTGTTAGTGCCACAACAGTGAGGCATAAACAGGGTCTTTTATAGGCCTACATACGGCCTATAAAAGCCATTTCATACCCCCCCCCTACGGGAGACATCTCCCGTCCACGAGGCTAACCACAGCCCGTGCTTCTTGCCCCGCTCCTGTGCCAGGTAAGTTACGGGCTCACCATAGCCCGTGCTACTTGCCCCGCTCCTGTGCCAGGTAAGTTACGGGCTCACCATAGCCCGTGCTACTTGCCCCGCTCCTGTGCCAGGTAAGTTACGGGCTCACCATAGCCCGTGCTACTTGCCCCGCTCCTGTGCCAGGTAAGTTACGGGCTCACCATAGCCTGTGCTACTTGCCCGGCTCCTGTGCCAGGTAAGTTACGGGCTCACCATAGCCCGTGCTACTTGCCCAGCTCCTGTGCCAGGTAAGTTACGGGCTCACCATAGCCCGTGCTACTTGCCCCGCTCCTGTGCCAGGTAAGTTACGGGCTCACCATAGCCCGTGCTACTTGGAACTTGTTCCGAGTAGCTGAATCTATAACAACAACCCCAACCCCCCCACTCGGAGAAAGATTTTCACCAGCACCACAGAATAATGCTGCGTACGATCTTCTCATTTCCAAAGTCAGGCAAAGAAAGGAATGAAGAAATTAGCTCAAATTAAGTGAATTTACTCATTATAGCTTAGAATGACCAAATAAGCATTTACGAAATAGGCTCAAAAGTAATGTATGTCAAGAAAATGTAAATTATAGCTTAACTAGACTTATATCTTAAGTAGACCAGGGGAGCCGGTCGGCCGAGCGGACAGCACACTGGGCTTGTGATCCTGTGGTCCCGGGTTCGATCCCGGGCGCCGGCGAGAAACAATGGGCAGAGTTTCTTTCACCCTATGCCCCTGTTACCTAGCAGTAAAATAGGTACCTGGGTGTTAGTCAGCTATTACGGGCTGCTTCCTGGGGGTGGAGGCCTGGTCGAGGACCGGGCCGCGGGGACACTAAAAAGCCCCGAAATCATCTCAAGATAACCTCAAGATAGACTACTAAACTCATTCTTAGTCTCCACCTCAACTACGCAAATTCACATGCTTGAAGTGTCATATCAAAATAATGAATTTTCTAATCATTTAGATAAATAACTTTAAAAGAGGCTAATCATCTCATATATCGGGTAAAGATTAAGATAATAAACATCAAAATTATTCTAAACTATTCTTATCGTTTCTTATCGTATTCTTAACGTTTCTCTCCTACAGATAGTCATTAGAATTTATTAAAGGTAATAATAACATTCTACCTTGAACGGAAAATCTGTATTTTGCCTTTATTAAAAATAAAGCTTGGACAGATTGGAAATAATTTGAAGGCTCATTAATTGACTATTATTATTAATATTACTTGGCATTACTATTCAATTCGACATTTCAAAACTTCTAAACGACTCAACTGCTTATTGGGAACCATGCTGACTCACCGACCACCCTGTGAGTACTCACTTAGTTGTGCTTGCGGGGGTTGAGCTCTGGTTCTTTGGTCCCGCCTCGCAACTTGAAACATTTCCTCTCCCAGCTGGTACCTTGTGTTTGGCCTCCTGCTCCCTACGTCTATCTTCATCACTTTGCACTTGCTCGAGTTAAACTCTAGTAGCCATTTGTTGGACCATTCCTTCAGTCTGTCCAGGTCATCCTGTAGCCTCTTGCTGTCGTCTGTCTTAATCCTTCTCATAATTTTAGCATCTACAGCAAACATAGAGAGGAATGAGTCTATACCCTCTGGAAGATCATTCACGTATATCAGAAACAGAATAGGTCTGAGTACTGAGCCCTGTGGGACTCCGCTGGTGACATCACGCCAGTCTGAGGTCTCATTCTCTCTCTTCCATCTTCATTACCTTCATTAACTTGCTGGAATTCAATTCCAGGAGTCATTTGTTTGCCCTCTCCTGGTGTTTGTCAGGGGTCCACTTGTAACCTGCTGCAGTCTTTCTCTGTTTTTACATTCCTCATAAGTTTTGCATCATCGGCAAACACGGGTATGTAAAGGTTCACTTCCTCAGGTAGGTCAGTAACATGAATTAAGAACAACAACGATCCTTTTTTTTCCACTCAAATTGTTACATTCCACTTGAAACCTGGGGCCAGATTCACGAAAGCACTTACGCAAACACTTACGACCCTGTGCATCTTTTCTCAATCTTTGGCGGCTTTGTTTCCAATTATTAAACAGTTAATGAGCTCCGAAGCACCAGGAGGCTGTTTATAACAATAACAACAGTTGAATGTGAAGTTTTCATGCTTGTAAACTGTTTAATAAATGTAACCAAAGCCGACAGAGATTGAGGAAAGATGTACACGTTCGTAAGTGCTTGCGTAAGTGCTTTCGTGAATCTGGCCCCTGGTCTCTTACCCTTTGCCTCTAAGCCTTAGCCTTTGGCTTCTGCCCCTCAGGTACTCCCTTACCCACTTCAGGATTTTCCAAGTTCTCCTCGCCTATTTCTCCCATCTTATACAGCCGCCTCTCACGAGGAACAGTGTCAAATGCTTTTGGCAATCTAGAAAAACACAGTCTACCCAGCCTTGTTTTTCCTGTCTTATTTTAACCACCCTATCATAAAACTAAATTAAGTTTGTCAGGCACAACTTTAAACTTTCCAAATCTATGAGAGGACCAACTTCGTCACAAAGTTGATCCTCTCCTGATGCTCAATGACTCTCAAACTGATTACTTTTCCGGCATATTATGATAAATAATTGTCAATGATACTGGTCTGAATACATATTTTTTTTCTTTGAGGACAATACTTGCCTTTTTTTCTGAATTCTGGAAGATTTCCAATCTCAAGCATTTTATTAAAAGTTTCAGATAATAGGTAAATAAAGTATTTCTGTAGCCGCCTCAAGCAGTCTTGGCGAGATAAAGTCGGGTCTCATTGATTTTGTCATCTTGATCCTCAAGGTGTTTTTTTTAAACTCTTCCACAGTAATTACAATGTCGTCCATTGTTTCTACTAGCCTTTCATCTTGCAACCTTGGTCTCTACGTTGTTTCTATTGCAAAGACCTACGGAATTTTGTTGTAAATTCCCTTTCAAACCTCTTTATCGTTTTCTGTGAGAATTATTTCTTGATGATAGGCCATCAGATAGCACGGTAAGTCAGGCATGGGATAGCATGGTGAGTCAGGCATGAGATAGCATGGTGAGTCAGGCATGGATAGCATGGTGAGTCAGGCATGGATAGCATGGTGAGTCAGGCATGAGATAGCATGGTGAGTCAGGCATGAGATGGCATGGTGAGTCAGGCATGAGATAGCATGGTGAGTCAGGCATGAGATAGCATGGCGAGTCAGGCATGAGATAGCATGGTGAGTCAGGCATGAGATAGCATGGTGAGTCAGGCATGAGATAGCATGGTGAGTCAGGCATGAGATAGCATGGTGAGTCAGGCATGAGATAGCATGGTGAGTCAGGCATGAGATAGCATGGTGAGTCAGGCATGAGATAGCATGGTGAGTCAGGCATGGGATAGCATGGTGAGTCGGCATGAGATAGCATGGTGAGTCAGGCATGAGATAGCATGGTGAGTCAGGCATGAGATAGCATGGGAGTCAGGCATGAGATAGCATGGTGAGTCAGGCATGAGATAGCATGGTGAGTCAGGCATGAGATAGCATGGTGAGTCAGGCATGAGATAGCATGGTGAGTCAGGCATGAGATAGCATGCTAACGTAGTTAGAGGGCATGGAATAGTGTGATGATCTCACCTTGTAGAAGCCGACAAATGGGCAATTAGACCTGATTGATGCTAAACCAAAAAAGAGATAACATACACACCCGTTCGAACGTTCAATCCCCGACCGTCCAAGTGGTTGGGGCACCATTCCTTTCCCCCCGTCCCATCCCAATCCTTATCCTGACCCGTCCCAGTGCTATGTAATCGTGATGCCTTGGCGCTTTCCCTTGATAATTCCTTCCTCCCCCCCCCCCAACAAAAATATAATTCACAGAACCAATTCCCGCTTCTGCCAAAGTCTCTCTGTTCTCCCTCCCCAAATGTCAGTGGCGATTGTGCTCAGCGCCTCATTAGCATAGAAATAAGAGAAACAGACGCACTGTGAAGTTTGTAACCCCGTCTGAACACCCTGGGATAATCCCCCCATTAATCCAATGGATCTTATCAACCCAGATCGGCATTAATATATATACATGGAGAAGTGTATACTCCCCACTTCTCGGTGTCTATACGCTCAGAGTATACACGCAAGTCCTGGACTATGTTGAGTATGTTCAGTATACTCGCAGGACTGTCAGTATAGTTTAGTGGTGGCGCTAATATCCCTGTAGAGGATGATAGGCCTTAATGCTAGTGTCAAAGCAATGGCGGCCGTTCACATTACGAAGTTTAAAGGGTTTTTATATTTTGCTCTGTGATATTACACAATCTAACACCGTTGGGTTGTCTAATATCGTTAGATCTAACAACCTAACGGTATTAGATCGTTAGATTTGTCTAAGGCAAATGGGTTTAATTAATGGTCGATGAATTTCAATGATGGTGATGAAGGTCATATCACCCTTATCTACTTAGGCTATTCCTTTCCCCCTCCCTTTCTCTCCCTTATCTACCAAGGTTCAGCCTCCTTCTCTCTCTCACGCTATCTGTCTAGGCTCTTTCTCAGTCGCCCTGTATTCTATGGCACCCTACACACGATGCTTCTACCCTGATGGCACCCTATAACCTATGCCCCAATCTTGTTGATACCCTATACTCTATGCATCTACCATGCTGACGTGTCCCGAACGCTGTCCGCTCGGCCGTGAGGACATATACTTTTTGTGCCTACAGGATCGAGTTGCAAGTTCTTGTGCAACTTGGCTCTCTAACTTATTGACTCTTTTAATGTACAAAGGAGCTGGTCGGCCGAGCGGACAGCACGCTGGACTTGTGATCCTGTGGTCCTGGGTTCGATCCCAGGCGCCGGCGAGAAACAATTGGCAGAGTTTCTTTCACACTATGCCCCTGTTACCAAGCAGTAAAATAGGTACCTGGGTGTTAGTCAGCTGTCACGGGCTGCTTCCTGGGGGTGGAGGCCTGGTCGAGGACCGGGCCGCGGGGACACTAAAGCCCCGAAATCATCTCAAGATAACCTCAAGATAGATATAATCCACAAATTCAGGCTAAGGAAACAGAGGTGGTGAAAAAATGTTTTAAAAGGGTTTCTTTTGCAGAGTGGTAGACGGTTGGAACAAGTTAGGTGAGAAGGTGGTGGAAGCCAAAACCGTCAGTAGTTTCAAAGCGTTGTACGACAAAGAGTACTGGGAAGACGGGACACCACGAGCGTAGCTCTCATCCTGTAACTACACTTAGGGAATTACACTTTGGTAATAACTACATACCCACCCAACAACCCATTACCTAGCGTCCTCCCTTTTATCCATCATTCTTCCCAATTAGTTTCTAAAGGCCGTTCTTATGTTAGCCAACCTGGCATATGCCGCTGATGTTATCCTCTTGATATGGGCTTCAGGGAACAGGTCTGGCGTGATATCAGTCCCCAGGTCTTTCTCTCTCTCTCTGAGTCTTGAAGTATTTCATCACCCAAAAGATACCTTGCATCTGGTCTCCTGCTTCCTACCCCTATCTTTATTACATTACATTTCCTTGGGTTAAACTCTAACAGCCATTTGTTCGACCATTCCTGCAGCTTGTCCAGGTCTTTTTGAAGCCTCAAGCTGTCCTCCTCTGTCTTAATCCTTCTCATAATTTTGGCGTCGTCAGCAAACATTGAGAGGAATGAGTCTATACCCTCTGGGAGATCATTTACGTATATCAGAAACAGGATAGGTCCGAGTACAGAGCCCTGTGGGACTCCACTGGTGATTCACGCCAATCTAAGGTCTCACCCCTCCCCAGGTCTTTCTCTCTCTGACTCTTGAAGTATTTCCCCATTTCTTACCTCCCTGCTTCCCTTTACCCATCTTCCTGCCTCACTCTGAGCCTGGCCACACACAGATAGCGAGAAACAGACAACAAACTGACAGCTAAATGTAACAAGTCACTCACACCGACAGCTGATTACACTGTATCAAGAAGCAGGATGGAACTAGAGAACCCACACACACACACACACACACACACCCACACACACACACACACACACACACACACACCACACACACACACACACCACAGGATAACATGAGATGGAAAGTGATGTGATAAGGAAGGTAGGGATGAATCAAGAGAAAGATAAGAAGAGAGTGAACAGAAAAGAAGGATAAAACGTGGTATCCAGCTGCTGCCTCGCACGTGTTACAAAACAACTGCATGCACCAACACCTGTGTTTAAGAGAACACCTGTTCTTTGGTCGCCAGGGCAAGGTAGGGACGGAGGGGGGGGAATGACTCTACAGTGTGCTGGGAGCCACACACTCTAAACACACAATGAAGACTGATAGAGTCTCATAGACCAAAAATTGCTGTCAAAGTCTAAGAAGTAATTTGAACAAGAATAATTATATAGATTGTTATGCAATAACGATAACATTGCTACCTTGGAGAAACCTGTGTGTATGTATGTATATATATATATATATATATTATATATATATATATATATATATATATGTGTTGTGTGTGTGGTGTGTGTGTTGTGTGTTTGTGTGTGTGTGTGTGTGTGTGTGTGTGTGTGTGTGTGTATTTGAAACCAAATTTTCGAATGTCACTTTGTAAATGTATTATCGCCTAAATTTTGATCAGGTTAACTATTTTGATTCGATTTCCCAACTGTTGAAATCTAACCGGAGGGGACTGTGCTTTGTCCCCCAATAGACCCACAGCTCTCATTCCTAGACTAGAATAAACTTAGTCTGTCTCCTATTCCTTGGCTAGCAAACAGCACAATCACAAACACAGGGCCACATGAGCACAGCTCTCTCTCACTCACACACACACACACACACACACACACACACACACCACACACACAGACACACACACACACACACCCACACACACACCACAAAACCTCCAACTCGTTCAGATTTAGAAATCTTAAAGCGTTCTCTAGACATTCTTACGCAGACAATAGTTCTCTGGGCGCTGGCAGCAGAGGGAGGCGCATTCCAGTCATGAATATATTACTCAGAGGCCAAGACAGCTTCTGTTTAAATAACGCACCAAGAAAGGCAGACAACGCACCAAGAAAGGCAGACAACGCACCAAGAAAGGCAGACAACGCACCAAGAAAGGCAGACAACGCACCAAGAAAGGCAGACAACGCACCAAGAAAGGCAGACAACGCCCGGAAGACAAAACCAACGCCCCGTGGAAGCCAAACACAGCAAACAGCACCTGAAGAAGACCCTCCACTTCTCCCCAGACACGTCCGCCAACACTCCCACAGCATCGCAGCAGATTCTGTCGCCGCAGACCAAAGGCGTCGATCAATCAACACAGCTACAGAGGTCTCTATACACATCTTCTGACACATCCTGGAATTGTCCAAGCTCCCTGCACCATTGCCACGAGACACGGGGATACATTCACCATCTTCACCACCAAGACGTCTAACTTTCAAAGGTCTGTGACTCAGTTTCAGAGAGAATAAGAGCCTGGAGAAGATGAATAGGGACTTGGAACAGGAGATGCTGAAGACTTAGAGCAGGAGGATGGATGTTATCCTGTTTTTTTTTTTAAATTTAATTTCAACAATAAATTACTGGCTGGGTAAATGTTTATGTACATTAAACCAGATATTTATACCACTCTGAATTATTAAACCCTTGAACATCCCCCAAAACAGCGAGTCCAGTAGACGCTTCCGGTTAGAACTAGCCATGGGGGTCACGCAGAGGGAGGGGGGAAGGGGGAGAGGAGGAGGGATAGAAGAGGGAAGGAAAGGGGGGTAAAGAAAGGGAAGAACAGGGCTGTGGAGGGTTGTGTTGTGGTGTGTGTGTGTGTGTGTGTGGTGGTGTGTGTGTGTGTGTGTGTGTGTGTGTTGGAGAGTGGGAGAGGGGGGGGGGGTAGGGAAGGGGGTGTGGGTTGTTGTAGGGAGTTGGGGTGGGGGGAGGAGGGATTCTGGATGTGTGTTTTTAGTATTTGGTTGAGTGGGGGAGGTGGTGGAGAGTGTTTGGTTGAGTGGGGGAGGTGGTGGAGTGTGTTTGGTTGAGTGGGGGAGGTGGTGGAGTGTGTTTGGGTTTGTGGGGGAGGTGGTGGAGTGTGTTTGGTTGAGTGGGGGAGGTGGTGGGAGTGTTTGGTTGAGTGGGGGAGGTGGGGAGTGTGTTTGGTTGAGTGGGGAGGTGGTGGAGAGAGTGTTTGTTGAGTGGGAGAGGTGGGGAGAGTATTTGGTTGAGTGTGAGGTTGGAGGTGGAGAGTGCTTGCTTGAGTGGGGTTTGGGGTGGAGAGTGTTCGGTTGGGGTAGAGTGTATTTGGTTGAGTGGGAGTTGGAGAGTATATATTTGGTAGAGGGAAGATGTGGTGGTCTGGCCAGTTATATTTGGGATGAATATATGAAAAATAGGAAGAAAACCATGATGTGTGCCTTAATCAAAAACAGTTTTCAAAATGCTATCAGAGAGCGTTTAATTCATGAACACCCCCCTAAGTGTTCAATCTAACTATAATGAACATACTGTTCACAGACCCCGTGTATCCAGCCCCCTAGTCTAAAATCTGAACATCATAATTCCCATAATTTAGTAAAGTGAAATTCTGAAGAGGATATGGTATAGTGGCACGTGGATAAAATATGATCACAATACTCCCTGAACCACTGGATCAGCTTTATAGCCTCTGCTCGGCTTTTCAACAAGGCAAGCAAACCGGACGGGACAGGGCTCTGTGACCAACAGGACCTCAGGGCCTATTCATAAGGAATGGAAAACTCTTCCCTAGCTTATCTGCAATGTCCCTTCTCACGGGGATATGAGGAGAGGGAAGTAGAGAATAAAGCGAAGAGGGAATGGAAAGAAAAGATTGGCGAAGGAAAATTCAAGAAACGTGAGGAGAGGGAAGTAGAAGA
>WNGS01039543.1:2713390-2723390 GCA_020271785.1 Procambarus virginalis
TCGTTCCCCACCTATCCCACACACCCTTTATCCCCAGCTCTTTATATGTTATGGCTCTCCGACTGTTTTCTCACTAGGGGAGAATTGTTGTGGGGTGTGATAGAATTTTATGGTGAGACGAAACTGCTTGTCTGGTTCGCCCGCGTGCACACATGTGCGTCTGTGTGTGTACGGGTTTGTTGATAGTGGATTCACACACACACACCACACGCGCGTGCACACACACGGACACAGATCAGAGAGCCTCTTAGGACCAGGTAGCTAATGTTTGGTTCAGGCGGGTAATAGTTTTCACCTAGAGTTTACCATCACCATAAAATTGCGAAGGGCCTCTAGGGATCTTTCTCGTGTGTTTCTTCCCTTATCACTCTCTCTCTCTCTCTCTCTCTCTCTCTCTCTCTCTCTTCTCTTCTCTCTCTCTCGCTCTCTCTCTCTCTCTCTCTCTCCTCTCTCTCTCTCTCTCTCTCTCTATCTCTCTCTCTCTCTCTCTATCTCTCTCTCTCTCTCTCTCTCCTTCCCAACAATTTTCCTCTTTATTCTCATCTTTCCATTTTATCCTTCCAAGAATGCGACTCACGTAACCCATTCCTGCCCCCTTGTGTGGCAGTGCATAATAGAAAGTGTATTTACATACTCGTACATTGAAACATGTATACGGTCTTATGTAGTTGATTGTAACCATGATATATATGTGCTTCAGCCTACAGTTAGACCTATTGTCTTGTGCATGACCCTCTCCTGTGTGACAGTGAATACCAGCATTATCCTCACTCTAATAACACCTTATTGAATTCCTCAGATTTGGCAAAATTGTAATTCATTTTTGTCAATAAAGATGTTAATAATAATAAGCTGTGAATAGTTCCCAAACAAGTTCCTTTGTCTAAACACATAGAAACCACAATAGCGTGATGCATCAACTGAACAAATCCACGAGGACCTTTGTTCCTTGTGGAAATCCACAACCATTGTTGTGGATTGCTGTGAAATTGTTCCCAAATCCACTATAACCTTTGTGGATTTGTTCCTTTGTATAAGTTTGAAACATACTGCTAATGTTCTCCTGCTTGTGTGTAGTTCTGGTTTTAAAGTTGTGTTAAGTTTGCTTCAAAGTTTTTTCTCATTTTTCTGAAGCAAAACCGATCCATCCTTCATTCCATGTTGCTAAACAGGTCTTGTCATTACTGTACTTCCCTTATAACATTGCATTTGGCTGCCTTCAATTCTAGAAGCCATATTTCAAACCACTTCGGAAAAATATCAAGATCGCTTAGCAGAGAAAACACAACCTCTCTCCTGATTATTTTCATTAGTTTTGCATAATCTGAATTTTTTTTTATAGAGAACCAATATCCTCTCTCAGATCGATAGTAAGAGGATGGGCCAAAGCACCGACTCTTGCGGGACTCCGCTCGTCACCTCTTTGTCACATTGCGATCTCACTATAACTCTCTGTTTCCTTTCTGAGAGGTCTTCTCTCACCTATCTTAGTGCTCTTCTCTGATACATCAGTTAGCGTCTTTAACTTGAAGCTTTCGTTGTATTAAACTTATGTTTTGCTGTTGCTTAGTTGTTGCTGTTATGCAATGGTGTTACTGTTGATTTTGATTATAAGATAGCTACTCAAAGAGCAAATGCAGCGTGAGAATCCTGTACAGGATTCAGCATCCTCATCCCATAGCTCTTGAGTGATGCGGAGACACTCCTGTTTACAGTCCTGTGGTCACCACACTCTCACCATCACTCATCAGACCTCTAGACACCACACTCACCATCACCAGTCTTGTAGACACCATACTCACCATCACCAGTGACAAGCGTCCAGTTTACACGCACTTAACACCCGCAAGAAAATGATCTACATTTCGTTATCTAAAATTGTTAGCATTCTCTGGAAACTAACAAAAACACTAGTAGCCGGTATTGCAACCGCCACTAACAAACTGTTGTTGGTATTCTAACCATCACTAACAAACTGCAGGTGGAATTCAATCCTCATTTGTTATTCTGATGATATCTGGCATATCGGTGATAATTTTGATATTTGCATAAAATTAATGGATTCTGGATCAGGTATTCCTTCCTTTTCTTCCACCCTCCCCCATCAACCCCCCCCATCAACCTCCTCCCCCTCCCTCAACCACCCCAGCTGTCCCCCCTTTCCTGTGTCCCACACACTGCTTCACCCCCTTCTGTCACCCACTCTAACCCCTTTTTGTCTTCACGATTCACCTTTTCACTCAATCCACCCCTCTCTCTCATCCCCTCCCTCCCTATTTCCCCTCTCTCAATCCCTCCCCCTCCCCTCTACTATATTCATGACTCATTCCCTACACCCTTCTCTCCCTCCTCCCAACGACGCCCCCACACCCCCACCCTCATAAGGTGACGAGCGCAGAGGATATCTGTTATGAATACATAACAGATATTCATACATAACAGATGAATAGTATGAATACAGTCACCAGGTGATGGTGACTTAGGAGACCTGGTGATACATGTATCCCGGTTTACGGTAGACCGGAGTATCCTGCCGCTTCTATGTGAGAGGGTCGAGTAGGGAAGGGAAGCGGTCAGGGTGCTTGATGTATGAGGGAGAATCTCATAGGGCTCATAGAACCTTCCATGAACCTCATAGAACCTTCCCATGTGAGAGAAAGTTCTCTCACATGGGAAGGTTCCCTCCTCTTCCCTCTCATATTATGAGAGGGAAGGGGGAGGGAAGTACCAGGGAGAAAGCACTAAGCCATTACGACTATATAGCACTTGCAAGAGTCAGGATAAGAATTTGGGGATGGAACGGGGGAGTGGGAAGGAATATTATGAGAGGGAAGAACTTGACAGCAAGAGTGGGAAGGTGAAACGGGGCTCTGCATAAATCAACCTTCACTGTCCTCTTCCTTGTCTTGCAATTGCAGATCTTGCAAGTGTCGTGTTG
The DNA here is from genome assembly GCA_020271785.1 of Procambarus virginalis. NCBI lineage: Eukaryota > Metazoa > Arthropoda > Malacostraca > Decapoda > Cambaridae > Procambarus > Procambarus virginalis. Next base: position 2,716,329 of record WNGS01039543.1, read on the forward strand.
TAACTGCTGTTGATGCCCACGGGTTTGCAAACCACTTATAAGCGGCGTTATTTTTCCCTGTTATCGGGCATTATCGCTTATTACTCATCATCAGTTATCGTTGTTTCCTGCGCGTTTTGGGATATATCTATAGCATTTGTTCTTTGTAGACGCCGTTGTTTGTTATCGTGGCTCATGTATGGAGGCGGAGTGATATCTGTCTGTGTGTACTGTCCGATTCTCTGTCCATTTCTGTGTCTATCCGTTACTGTGCTTTGTCCCTTTCTATGACTGTTTCTCACCAGTCAGCCCTTAAGCTCTTACTGACGCTCTACCAATTATTTAATGGAAAATAATACACATTAGCCTTTAAACTCAGAATAGTCATGACTATAATTATTTCTGAATATCTTCACACACACACACACCTAAAATCTAGTCTCTCTCTCTTTCTCTCTCTCTCTCTCTCTCACACACCTAAAATCTAGCAAGGTACAGACTCCTGCCAAACACAGAATTTGCTGTATTTGTCACCTTGCTGATCAACAATGTCACAGACACATAGTTTGACAAAAAAATACGGATACGCAATAATATTAACGAATATCATTAAAATACAATGAGGCGTCTTATCTTGCACGAATAATTAACATTGCAACCCGGAATTCCAGACTGGTGATCCATGCAATAGTGTGCTGAGCAGCACAAGGCTGAAGGAGCAATGGGTAGTGGATACTGTGCACACCACTCGCTTCGCTATCCACCCCGTCCTCTTAAGGTCTCCCAACGTCAAGAAAACGGTCAATTTAAAGTGGTCTCTCCTATCCTACCAGAGGACCCAAAACAGAAAACGGGACAGTACGTCACATTCACGCCAGCCGCTTCCATTGTCTAGCACGACCATTTTTGGGATTTTTGGGACGCATAGGGGCGAAAAGCGACGTTCTTTGTAGGAGGACCAGTAACTGGATGGGCTACAATGGGTACAACCTCGTTCTATTCCTGAGAAACTTCGTTAATCCTAACAGACTTTTTGTCTGACACAGAATCTGTTTTCGAGGTAGAGGTGATGTGGCTGTGGAGGTGATGTGGCTGTGGAGGTGATGTGGCTGTGGAGGTGATGTGGCTGTGGAGGTGATGTGGCTGTGGTGATGATGTAACTGTGTAGAAAACTCACATTTTGCTGGAAAGACCAAAATGAGTGTATTGATGGGTGAAAGAGAGAAGTGCGTGGTAACAGCTCATGAAAGCCCAAAAATCATCACAATCGACTTGAGAATGGTACAGGACGGACCGAAACGTCGTCGTCTCTTCACCTTCTAGTGTGTGGTCTGGTCAACAGCTCATGAAGATGCGGGCGGCGGCAGGGTGTGGGTGGAGGAGACTGGGTGGGTGTAGGAGACTGGGTGGGTGGAGGAGACTGGGTGGGTGGAGGAGACTGGGTGGGTGGAGGAGACTTCGTAAAAGAAGGAAACTGAGGAAATGGAAGAAAAGGGGGGAAGGGAGACAGAGATCACGACAGGTACTTCGTCTACATCTCCTCAAATGGAGTTTTATGGTGTAAATCAACCACTCTCGCCTCACTAATGCACGTTCTCGCGCAGCGGAAGGATTTACGGCCGCTCCAGCACGACTCATCAAACACTCTAAAAGGTAAAAAATGGACGAATATTACGTAATCCGGCGCTTAACGAAGAATGATACCGTCCCTAAACTGACATTGCGCTTGCCTACATGAATCAGCATAGTGGAAATATGCGGCGGGGAAATTACATATTTGCACCTGATCTGCAAAGAGTAATTTTTGTTGCAAGTTTTTTTTGGTTTAAGGTATTTGTATATTTATTTTGGTTAGTGTCTCTTGTGGTTTGGTGTGATATATATTGCCCCTGTATGACTAACCATCCTGCGAGATGGGGACTGTTATTACCACTGCTACCTTATTCACTCTTGTGTTGATGATATCCTCAAAATGCATCCGGAGTCTGCCAGTGCAGACTGCTTATCACATGCCTCTGTATGACTAACCATCCTGTGTGATGGGGATTTTTTTTTAGCATCACCTAGTTAGCTTTTTTGACACACTGTACTCCACTTCACATATAGTCTAGGGTAGCTGCACTAATGCAGATGTACCTCATGTATCAATAAAAAAAAAGTGATGAGGAGGGGGGTGGGGGTGCTGGGTGTGACAACTGTAACAAGACGACCCCTGAATGACCCCCCCCCCTCGTTATCTCAGCTGTAAACACAGTGTCTCATAACGTAATAGTCCCGTTGACAGAGCAAACTCTGGCCTTAAAATCCTTGACGAAACGCCAAATATTTACATATAAATTTTTGCTCCGTAAGGAGTCGGTGCAAACCCGTCCCCCATGTGATCGTATCAGGCTAACTTCACTGTGCAAATTTGTGCAATATTCGCACAGCTCGACTGAGCGTTGATGCTCAAGGCGTAAAGAACATACGAGATAATTATCAGAAGCAAGGAATTAAAGCCAGTATGTGGCTCTATGACACTGTGGTTTTATGTTGAGATTTTCTCTTAATTGCACAAACACAATTATAAAATTATATTATTAAAAGGACCTATAAGTGTGAAGCGATTGATGAGAGAGAGATATATCAGCGAGAGGCTGAGGTCCACGGCCCAGGGCCCAGGAGATAGAATCTTGCAGAAATAGGATACAGAATGTTACCTAAATCTTGCAGGTAACTTACGGACAGAGATGCCCCGGAGAGAGATGCCCTGGAAATGCCCCTGGACAGAGATGCCCCGGATATAGATGTTCCGAAAATGCCCAGGACAGAGATGCACCAGAAATGCCCCGAACACAGATGCCCTGGAGAGCAACCTAATTTGGGTACCACAAGACAATGTAAACATCGCCTTAGAGAGTGACTGGCACAGAAATGTATAAAAAAAATAGAATTTGTTTGCACAAATTCGCTTCAGAATTTCTGCACATCCGCTCAAATTACCGGAGGAAACGAGTTCCTTTCGGGTACCACATGTCATCCAAGTCGTTACCTCCTGGGTCGTCAACGACCCGCGGAGAACTACGTACGCCTATGGACAGACATCACATTATTACCGTAAGCTGGATCATCTGCCAGATTATTGGAAGGAGAACACCATCCCCAGGAGTGAGTGCTTGTGAAATCCTCTCCCTAATACAATCTGTGATTAGGAAATCCACGAATCCATCCACAGGAGACCAACAGAAACTCAGAAGGAACATCCATTATCCTGACTTCCCATGACCAAGTATCCCGCGAGATCTCTTGGAAGGTTATCTTGAGATGATTTCGGGGCTTTTTTAGTGTCCCCGCGGCCCGGTCCTCGACCAGGCCTCCATCCCAGGAAGCAGCTCGTGACAGCTGACTAACACCCAGGTACCTATTTTACTGCTAGGTAACAGGGGCATAGGGTGAAAGAAACTCTGCCCATTGTTTCTCGCCGGCGCCTGGGATCAAACCCAGGACCACAGGATCACAAGTCCCGCGTGCTGTCCGCTCGGCCGACCGGAAGACGTTAAACAGCACATGAAAACGACATGAAAGCAAGAAATCAAGCATCACCGAGATCAATCCCCAAGCACACGACAACACGACAAAACATCAACCAAACCATTGGCACATGCCACTATAAATATTTCACTCCACACCCCACCTATCGGTTGCTAGGTAACAGGGGCATAGGGTGAAAGAAACTCTGCCCATTGTTTCTCGCCTGCGCCTGGGATCATACCCAGGACCACAAGTCCTGCGTGCTGTCCGCTCGGCCGACCGGAAGACGTTAAACAGCACATGAAAACGACATGAAAGCAAGAAATCAAGCATCACCGAGATCAATCCCCAAGCACACGACAACACGACAAAACATCAACCAAACCATTGGCAACATGCCACTATAAATATTTCACTCCACACCCCCACCTATCGGGATACAACTGGGACGTACTGGGATAGGATAGTACTCATTGCATCCTTATGCTCCATCCAAATTCCTACTCCCTCCCTCCCTTTCATCTTTATTAAAACCATTGGTCAGTGAACGACCCACTCATACATCCACTCCTCTCCTCCCCCTCTGACATGTATGAAGATGAATAACTTCATCATCCCTCGTTGCTTTTGGGTAATGGTGTCCAAAATCGAGGCATCGCGCGTTTCTGGCGAATGTGAAGGTTTACCGTCGTCGACGCCAGCTCGCGGGTCGTGAATAAAATAGGGGAATGGACGACTTTTGGCCGGTCGTTTAGGCTAGGGGGCCCGTTAGTCCACAGAGGTCGAGGTCTTCCAGCACGCAGAGGACCGCTCCCGTCGTCATTTACCCTACCCGAGGGCGTTATAAAGTCGTCCCGTGGGGGTCCTTGGTGGTCTCCTAGCAGCGTCCCGGTACAATCCCGGTATCGTTCCGGTACAATCCCGGTACTATCCCGGTAGCGTGGCCAACACCAGTCTATCAACAGCGGTAATCATAACCCATCTGTCATATACATCTTATCTTTAGGTTACCTTGACATGATGTCGGGGCTTAGCGTCCTCGCGGCCCGGTCGTCGACCAGGCCTCTTCGTTGCTGCATGGACTGATAAACCAGGCTGTTGGACGCGGCTGCTCACAGCCTGACGTATGAATCACAAAAGGGTTGATCAGGTATCAGGGACATCAGTGTCCCGGTAGTTCAGTCGGGTTCGTTCTAGATGCTCAATCGAGAATTCCGGGTTCGAATCCCGGGCGGGACAGAAATGGTTGTGAACATTTCCCTGTATTTAATGCTCCAGGAGCCAGATTCACGAAGCAGTTACGCAAGCACTTATGAACCTGTACATGTTTTCTCAATCTTTGGCGGCTTTGTTTAAAATTATTGAATAGTTAATGAGCTCCGAAGCACCAGGAGGCTGTTTATAACAATAACAACAGTTGATTGGGAAGTTTTCATGCTTGTAAACTGTTTAATAAATGTAACCAAAGACGTCAAAGAGTGAGGAAAGATGTACACGTTCGTATGTGCTTGCGTAACTGCTTCGTGAATCTGGCCCCTATTCACCTAGCACAAAGTTGGTACTTAAGAGTCAGCTTGTTGTGGGGTTGCATCTTGGGCAGGGTCAGTAATTCCACCTTGGGGGGGGTGGGGATCCTATATAAGCCTAACGTGTATGTATACACTCTGGCTTCCTGTCCCCCGACACAATGAATTATTATTATGTTCTGTAATAACACATCGTAGAGAAGAATGGCTCGCGAGAGCGACATAGAGAGAGAGTTCTGTTCAATATTTTTTTCTGCGATGGAGTGTTTTTGTGCTCTGTTGAACTTCAGTTGTTTAGAGTTGCTGTCATTTTAGATAAGTAATCACACGACTTACAAACCAACTGACCTTGCTTCGGAAACGAGCTGAACCAGGCTAGTTCCTAACTACACACTAGAAGGTGAAGGGACTACGACGTTTCGACGTTTTCACAATCGACTTGAGAATGGTCCAGGACGGACCGAAACGTCGTTGTCCCTTCACCTTCTAGTGTGTGGTCTGGTCAACATACTTTAGCCACGTTATTGTGACTCATCGCCTGCATAGTTCCTAACTAGCCTGAACTCTATTAAGCCATTACGTGCTATTCATGCCCGTGCCACCTCTTGAGTGGCTTAATCTTCATCAATCAATCAATCTATAACACCAGAAACCCTATCGCCACAAATCAGAGACACACCTGAGAAAAGTCCAGGAGAATATCCTGGACTTTTCGTTCTTGATTAATGAAAACATCCTTGGCAAATGCTTTCGCAGTAGTTCGTCTTGCGACGGTCCAAGAATTTCACCTCTAGCGTCGCAATACAAATGGTGGTATGGTGGTATGACCAGGAGGAGGCCTGGTCGAGGACCGGGCCGTGGGACCATTGAACCATGGCAAGGTAACCAGAATAGTGTTCCCTCCCTTCTTCCCAGTCCGCGATGACTTAGGGTCAACCGGTTGTGCATTTAGGGTGGAAGAGGGATGATAAGAGGCTCACTTTCACCCCACTCTGATGCGTGTGTGTGCCGGAGGAGACATTCCCTCTACTTCCTCCACTTTAGCTCATCCCCCACCACAAACCTCCTTCCTAAACATCACAACTTATCGCCAATTCCCCTGCTTTATGGGGCTCTCTCTCCCCCAATCATTTTCCCCTCTCCCTAAATGTCCCCTCTGTCGTTCATCCCCTGAGAATTATGGCGAGTGAGGATGCTGTGATCACTGGGAGGCTGGCGGCGCCTACCAGATCTACGCATCTAATAATAAACACCCCAGCGGGTTTTCTTCCTATTGGGGAGTGTTGTACATGCTGCTATGGTGGTATGACCACTCACAGGATGAGTGGCGCTGCCCCATAAACTCGCCCCTCAGGGCAAAATTTAAAAAATATATTTAAATACCTACCATGGCTTTCCTTTTTCTCAACAGTCCTTTCTCTTGATAGTTCCCTTCCCTTCAACTGTCTTTTATTATGCGCCCCATACCCGTCCCGTGGGCGCTGGTGGGAAGGGTTTCAGAGGCACATAATGACTTCAGGAACTGAATTAAACTGATTCAGGAATTGAATTAAACTGATTCAGGAACTGAATTAAACTGATTCAGGAACTGAATTAAACTGATTCAGGAACTGAATTAAACTGATTCAGGAACTGAATTAAACTAATTCAGGAACTGAATTAAACTGATTCAGGAACTGAATTAACTGATTCAGGAACTGAATGAAACTGATTCAGGAACTGAATGAAACTGATTCAGGAACTGAATGAAACTAATTCAGGAACTGAATGAACTGATTCAGGAACTGATTAAACTGATTCAGGANACTGATTAGACCCATTCAAAAGCCAGCAAATAATTTTGAAAGTTATTAATGAATGTTTTGCAACACAAAACATTCTATCATCACTATTTCATCCACTCATTTTTATAAATAATAATCATACAAATAATTTATTTAGGTAAAAAGTACAGACATACAAAATGAGTAACAAGTAGAATGTTGAATCTCTTCATATAGTAGAAATGTCTACTAGCTGTACAGCTAGTATAAATTTAGCTAGTATA
>WNGS01039543.1:2728390-2737775 GCA_020271785.1 Procambarus virginalis
CGTCATAACAGCAACATTAATCATGAAAAAATCTAAACAGACATCACACAACAGGAAAAGGAACACCGAAAACAACAGGAGCATCGCTCCATCAACAACAGCGAACGAAAACAGTAAACAGAAGGCGAAGAATGAGGAGCAGGAGTTTGGGAGTCAAATCAGCAGCAAAAAGACACCCAGATTCTCCCCTCAGTCAGAGAAGACATGTTGGAAATGGAAGTTAACCTTTTCCTCATTCCCCTCTATAACCGACCCATCAAGGGGGAGCCAAGAGTAAACATTCTTGACCCCCAGGGTGGTATTTAGGGGCCTCTGATTGCCCACCACCATCACCCTTAGAATGAAAAAGTGCCCTGAGGGGAAAACCTAGGGAACCACTGACGGGATGAGGAGGGAATAACGAAGCAAAATGCGAAGTAAGAAATGCTGGTAATGAAGAGATATGTGAAGCAAGGGAAGAGTGAGGATAGAGGAATGGGGGAAACTCGAAGGATACTGGGAAATGGGACCCCATGAATGGGGCTTTTAAAGATATACGGTATAGGAACTTATAGCGAAGGGGGAAGGAGAGAGACGCGAGGAATTAACTCGACTTTATTGGTAGGGGAAAAACGGCAAATGGAGCGAAAGCGGAGGAGGAATAAAATGATGCATAGGAGACTTAAAAGGAGATTAGGCAAATGAGCGTGAGGTGATATGTAGAAGGAAATAAAATAATATACAAAGACAGAAACATTAAATAAAACGAATCAATGAGTGCACAAAGGGAATATATAACAACCAGGGGGGGGGGGAAGGAAGGAACTATCACGGTGAAAGCGCCAAGCCATTACGACTATACAGCACTTGGAAGGGGTCACGATAAGGATTTGGGATGGGACTGGAATGGAATGGTGCCCAACCACTTGGACGGTCGGGGATTGAACGCCGACCTGCATGAAACGAGACCATCGCTCTACCGTCCAATGACAGTAGAGTAAATGACAGCACAGAACTAATGACAACCTAAGAGGTAGATAATATAGTCTAAAAATCTACTGGTACAGTTATTCACCGAATTGCTACTTTTTTGTTTGTTTTTAACAAGAACATGTGTGTATACTCACATAATTTAGTATTTCTAGGTGAGTACACATTTTTGGTCCCGCCTCTCAACTGTCAATCAACAGGTGTACAGATTCCTAAGCCTATTGGGCTCTGTCATATCGACATTTGAAACTGTGTATGGAGTCAGCCTCCACCACATCACTGCCTAATGCATTCCATTTACTGTCTTGTGTGTGTGTGTGTGTGTGTGTGTGTGTGTGTGTGTGTGTGTGTGTGTGTGTGTGTGTGTGTGTGTGTGTGTAAAATGTCTGAGTTCCGTTAAGCCTAAACGTTATTAAACCATCACGATCAAATTATTACCCACAATCCTCTTCCCCCTCCCACCCCCCATCCTCTAATGAAAATATTAATTAATTCTGAAAAAAAACCTACCAGGTGTCTAAATATTAATTGGTTCTAAAAACAGCCTCCAAGGACCACAATGTCAACAGAAACCTTTCCTCTCCAATCATTGCAAAATGGTGCAATTTACAACTGCAAAGACATGCTCAAGATATTCACTGGGGCGCTGACAGATCAGGTAAACTCGACCATATAATGAATTAGTCGACTTGGACACTTGAATCTATATTGGTATACCGTTACGGGGATGCCTGAATCTATATGGTATACCTCTAGTGGGATACTTGAACCTATATGGTAAACCACTTCTGGGATACCTGAATGAACGAGGAGATAGCGAATCGGAACCTTCTTTATTTCCTTTGAGGAGAGGGAGGTGACAGAGACGAGAGAAACGCTGGGTTAAAATTTTCTCAAGTTTCGTTGGGAGAGAGAGAGTAGAGAGAGAAAGAGAGTAGAGAGAGAAAGAGAGTAGGTAGAGAGAGAGAGAGAGAGAGAGTAGAGGTTCAGAGCCGCGGTGTGACATCAATAACTTTCTCCTGGGAAGTAAATATTTTGACTGTGGAAACAAGATTACCGAAGCTAATATTATCGGCGAGCCAGGATGCGATCAACACGACGAGAGAGAGAGAGAGAGAGAGAGAGAGAGAGAGAGAGAGAGAGAGAGAGAGAGAGAGAGAGAGAGAGAGAGAGAGAGACAGACAGACAGACAGAGAACTGAATGACCATCTTAAGGACCATCAATACCAAAAGGTCCTTGAAAGATAGTGAACATTAATATGGGATTCACCCAGATGCAAAGGCAGCACTGGAACCACTATCTACGAACAAGGATCTTGAAAACCCTTCCAGCAGCAGGAGTCCTACTGTATCAGGTGTTCAAGGGAATTTCTCTCAATCCTCTAACCTCTATTCCCTATTCTACTTCCCCCCTCACCAGTCTTTTGCTTGGTCCTCTCTCTCTCTCTCTCTCTCTCTCTCTCTCTCTCTCTCTCTCTCTCTCTCTCTCTCTCTCTCTCTCTCTCAAGAGAGTAAATTTACCCACTGTTGTGTGGTGGGAAACTATATGACTCTTCCACTCTCACACACTCACTCACTCTCCCACTGGAAGACGTGATGGATCGTCGCTACTCGCCCATCCTACCTTTCCCACTGATTTTTTTAACTCATTTTTTTCTGAAATAATCTTCTGTTCCAGCCGTCTGTTCGTGGTCGCACTTTGTCCTTCCTTCTCTGCTTTCTCACACACATTCGCATTTTTTTCAGTTTCTAAGAATGTCATCAGTTTGGTCTCGCACGTCTATCATTCATGATTTATTTTCGTGTTATTCTCCACTTTTCTTTCTACTTTAGCATCTATCTTTCACCTTTTTTTCTTTCTTGTTCCAGGGTTTTCACCTTTTTTTCTTTCTTATGCTATGCCTTTTACCTCTTTTATTACCTGCATCATGTCTTTAACCTCATTTTTTCCTTTTCACGTTTGGCTCTGTTTATGTCTGTAATGTTCTTTCACATCAATATATTTTTTCCTAACACTGCTTGCTTGCCATTGTCGTCTGTCTGTCTCTCCCTCTCTCCCTCNTAATTGTTGTAACTAAGTGCACCATAGTACAAACACAGACTTACTAAGCAATTAGTAGATGTTGTGCTATTCACATTATAGTCCGAATATAATGAAGCTAAAGAACAAGCTTAAATATTCCTAGGCCTATAATAGCACACATATATATACTATATTAGACCTCGAATATCGTGCATTAGGCCTAGGAAGGTTAGGTTAATTTGTCTCTGCAACATTAATTTTTTCTGGTTTGTCCTGATTCAATAGTACACATTTCTACTTTCTAATTGTGTTGTATGTCGCTATATGTACTATGGTCCTCATAAGTTACTATACGTACTATCTACACAGGAGGATGGGCTGCTTCACAGGGCTTATGAGCCCTGTGAAGCACAGACCGATCACTTGGGCTGGACGGTAGAGCGACGGTCTGGCTTCATGCAGGTCGGCGTTCAATCCCCGACCGTCCCACAAGTGGTTGGGCACCATTCCCATCGTCTTGGGGGTTGCCAAATGCGCTGTCGAGGGAGGGAATGATCAGCTGGGAATGGAATGAAAATACCAGGGCAAAGCGCCAAGCCCTTACGATTATATTGCACTTGGATGGTCGGGGATTGAACGCCGACCTGCATGAAGCAATACCGTCGCTCTACCGTCTAGCGCAAGTGATCAGGGAAAAACGCCAAGCCATTACGACTATATAGCACTTGAAAGGGATCAGGATAGGGATTTGGCCTTGTTATAGAGTTGTTCCATCCTGTTAAAACGTGTTTATGACGTGTTAGGAAGTTGTTGCAACCTGTTAAGTGTTACAAAGTGTCCGAATGTTGCATTAACGTCGTACTTTCGTCGTGTGTTTGGCACATAGTGAGATGGAGTGGTGTTGGTAGATGATCAAGAGGGAAGGAGGAGTGGGAAGGAGAGAGAGGGGGAAGGAGAGAGAGGGGGAAGGAGAGAGAGGGGGAAGGAGAGAGTGGGAAGGAGAGAGAGGGGGAAGGAGAGAGTGGGTAGAGGATACTGCATATGAATCTTCCTTCCTCGGAGAAGTTCAGGAATGCCTGACCACAACAAACTTTGAGAAATAAGACATTCCAGTGAAAAAAACAAACAAACCTGGTGATGAATTACGGCGTCGAGAGGGCCAGGGAGAGGAGGAGAGGACTTGGCGTTACTCGACCCACTCGGAAGGAGCTAGATAAGGAACTTGCCAAGATTGTGAAGTAAGATTCACAACTTCAACCGTGTCTGTTGAGGTTGTGGATTATCAACCCACAGGTTGTGAGGTTGTAGGTTGAGGTCTGTAGGTCAACACATCTTCAGACGGATTTCTAAAGGTCATTACATCTTCAGAAGACCTATTTGCCCCCATAGGAAACAGCTCCTATTTACATCCACCCAAAGCCGTGATCCAGGAGACGCAACTCATCCCCTACACACTCGTCTTAATCCAAAACCAAGAAAGCTGCACATCGAAGCTTCCTGCAGGACCAGCAAGTTGTTGTGTCTCGCGCCCAGAGGAGCTGACGGCGTGAGGCATTGGCACCCTTGTGATCTCTGGCACTGCTCAGCTCTTTCCCCTTCATTATCCAGTCAGCCAAGTCCATCATAGCCGAACCAGGTCGTTGAGATGATGATGGTGTGGGTTGCGTGGCGGGATTGAGGGGTTGGAGTTGAGATAGAGGTGTGGAGGTAGTAGAGGGCAATGGAGGTAGATTATGAGTTGAAAGGAAACTACAGGAGGTGGGGTTAAAAGGGTGAATCGGTAACAAGGCTGGAAGCAGATTCAAACAAGACAGACACACAATCACCCTCACTCAGAAAGAGATTGAAAGCACTAGTATACAGAATTATAACCTGTTTAGAACTAACAACTCAAATGAACGGAACAGCCCCAACCATCCACCAGACAAGTGTGACATTGTAATGACGCTCAGCAGGTAATGGATCTCAATAATTAACGAATCTCTCAGCTGGTAACGATGATCTCAGAAGGTAACGAATCTCTCTCTCTCAGCAGTAAACAAAAAACTAGAAGACACTCTCCAAATGCTATACTCTGATCTTCCTAACTATTTCATTCACTCCCGAATACTTGTAAGATCCTCATACTCTACTCATAGATTGTTAGCGGCTAATCTCACAGCCTTTGCTATTAACCACACTATGAAATGAGAATACTAGCTAAACGTTTAGCTAGTACAGATAGTTTTACTAGTATCACTAGTCCTCTCTCATATAGAATAGAAACACACACTTTTCTGTACCTGTAAGGAAGAAAATACGGTTCTTGAGTCGTAGTCTCGGCTCACTGGCAAGCGTACTTGTTAGTCTCAAGCTTCAGGTTGTTATGTTGTAGAAATAATTCGTGAGTTTGAAATTTTGCTTCAAGAAAATCTCTAATTCCTTGATTTCTTGGCATCCGGCCTGCTATCTCTCGTTAACTCCTAAACTCCAAAAAGTTCTTAAATTAATTATGATATCAATCCCTCGCTTCCTTGACGCGCAAACAAAAAACAAACACAAACAATGCTGTCTCACTCCCCCTTCTCTCTCCCCAACCGTCCACTGTTGGGGTGAGAGGCCGTATGTGTGTTAATGTAGAACTCCTGTCAATTTTAAGAGTGACGGCATTCCCCCCTTTCTGTCTGTTAATGACCCCATCTGCTCTCTCATCTCATCCTAAGCCCCTCTGGACCACTCATCCTCACGACATGCTCACTCAACAAATCACACTTTACACACATAAATCCTAATAGCGTGATGCCTCGATTAACAAATCCACAAAGGCCGTGAGGAGGATTAAGGGCAGCGTCCGGAATGCTCTTGCACGCAGGTTCGAATCCTCATCACGGGCCTTGTGGATTTGCTTACCCAAGCTCCTCTGAATCCTCACAATATGCTTGTCTAAGGGTTGCTTCCCTCCTCCTCCTCCTCCGTTCGGTAATGCTGTCAAGAAATCTTTTGTCCAACATAAATCTTCCCTATATATGTATATCTAATAGTTTTGTGTTTAGTTAAGTTAATGGGAGATAGTTTAGGTTAGTTATTATGCTTTTCTATTTTCATTTCAAAGCAGTGATCAAGCAAGCTGTGGCTGGCCGCGAAGATGCATTTATAATTGTTTCCTGTGTTGTGTGATCAAAGACTGCAGTTTGTGAGATACAAGTGAATATTATATAATTAGGCCTAAGGTAGACTAGGTCTAGGCTACCCAGCACATAGCCACCCCAGTCTCCCCCAGCACATAAAAGGCACCTAGGAACCTTCTTCCTAGCATCTAGTCTCTCAACCCCCCCCCCCACCCCAGTACCTAGCCTCTCTACCCCCTCCCCAGCACCTTATCCAGCCTCCCCCCCATCTGCCTATCCTCCTAGCCACTGCTAGCGAGCCATTACAAAAGTACCTTTAGATTCGAGGTCAGAATTACGCGATGTGCTTCAAGTAATTACCGTCAATTGGGTCTATAATTGAAGGAATTAATTGTATTACGTTGTGCAATTACCTGCCCTAATACGTGAGGCCATTAAAGTCTAACGAGCAACGGGTCATTAAACTCGTGTTGCTAAATTTAGTTGCACGGGTTAATTTGAGTATCATGTTAAATTTTGCATTTTTTTTGTTTTGTTTAGGCAATAAATTGTCTTTGGTAGGAATCCTCTCTCACTTACAGCTGGTTCGAAAGAAGGATATGGAATATTGCTTCATGCAGGTCGGCGTTCAATCCCCGACCGTCCAAGTGGTTCGGCACCATTCCTTTCCCCCGTCCGATCCCATACTCTTATCCTGACCCCCCCTTTCAAGTGCTATATAGTCGTAATGGCTTGGCGCTTTCTCCTAATAACCCTATCCCCCCCCCCATCTCTCTCTCTCTCTCTCTCTCTCTCTCTCTCTCTCTCTCTCACTAAAATGTTTAAAAAATTATGTTTGTATACATAAATCGCTCCAATACATCTGTTATTCGGAAATAAAATAGTAACAATTGTATGTGATGTTTTGTTATCTTGAAACTGTTAAGATAACAAATATAGTTGTCCAGAGTGCCTGGTGAGTGGAGAGCATTCGGGATTCGTAGTCCTAAGGTTCCGGGTTCGATCCCCGGGGGTGGCGGAAACAAATGGGTAGTGTGTTTCACCCTAATGCACCTGTTCAACTAGCAGTAAATAGGTACTTGGGTGTTAGTCAGCTGTCACGGGCTGCTTCCTGGGGGTGGAGGCCTGGTCGAGGACCGGGCCGCGGGGATACTAAGCCCCGAAATCAGCTCAAGATAACCAAGATAACCACCCCACTATAGGCTTAAAAAAAACTATAGTGCGCTTCTTGCACTCAACTAACCTGCCGTGAGTGCATAAAATTATGCACTCACGGCGCAATATTAAATATTTTTCATGTCAGGACGGCACAAGGCGGCTCCGAGATAAGAACAGGCGTGAGAATCTGGAACAGATAGGAAGGCTGAGGCCTTAAGGAAGATGGAAGAGCAAGAACAGGAGGAAGGGATAAGATGAAGAATGGAAGAGGGAAGCAAAAGAAATGGGTAGTTGAAGGAGTTGAAGAAGAAAAATGGTGTTTTTCGAGAAACGATGCCAAGAGGATTCGTCCTACAGAAGTGTATAGGTAGTCGAGTAAAGTCAGAAACATGTACCATAGGATATTACCTGGTTGATACCTGGTTGATGGGGTTCTGGGAGTTTTTCTACTCCCCCCAAAGCCCGGCCCGAGGCCAGACTTGACTTGTGAGAGTTTGGTCCACTAGGCTGTTGCATGGAGCGGCCCGCAGGCCCACATATACCTGCTTGATGGGGTTCTGGGAGTTCTTCTACTCTCCACAAAGCCCGGCCCGAGGCCAGGCTTGACTTGTGAGAGTTTGGTCCACCAGGCTGCTGCTTGGAGCGGCCCGCAGCCGGCCCACATACCCACCACAGCCCGGTTGGTCCGGCACTCATTGTAGGAATAAAGTCCACTTACGAGGGAGAACATTATGAACAATAGTGTGTTAGATTGAGAGGGAAGAAGTTCATCACGTGACGCAAGATTAACAAAGTATTAACTTCTGTGACGCTCTCATTATATCTTGTCATGTAAACATGAATAAATTTAACCCTTAGAAAGTTGTTATGGAGAAATATAGAAATCCCCAAAAAATATTAATTATAGAATTATTAATTTCTATGCAGAATGTAAGGGGAAAGGGAACTATCAGGATAAAGCGGCAAGCCATTACGACTATATAGCACTGGGAAGGGGTCAGGATAAGGATTTGGGATGGGACGGGAGGGAAAGGAATGGTGGCTTGTGGACGATCGGGGATTGAACGCCGACCTGCATGAAGCTCTACCGTTGTTCTACCGTCCAGCCCAAGTGGTAGGAGGAAGGGGGGGGGAAGAAAAACACGAAAATGAGTGAATATTTGTGGTTTCACAGAGCGGAGGTGGTCTCCAAGGCTGACTCTGGCACTTGTCAACACTTGCCTTTTGTTGGTTCTTCCGGTTTTATCCTCCCTGCGTCTCTCCCTGTCTTTATCCTCCCTGCGTCTCTCCCTGTCTTTATCCTCCCTGCGTCTCTCCCTGTCTTTATCCTCCCTGTGTCTCACTCTTTTTTCACTTGGGTTTTTTCTTTATTACATCCACAAAAATTATTATATCCACATTTGTGTAAAACCCAGACAATGATTGTTTAAATCTTCATTTGATGATAATCGCATTAACGTGTGTAATTATCAACCGATGATAACAGCTCTCTCTAAGGGTTGATCATCTAACCTTGTGGTTAAAGTTGTTGATTCTGCTAAATTACCCAGCAATAATTACCTGGTCCCAACAACCATGTCCCCCACAACCAGGCTCCCCCACAACCAGGCTCTCACACACAACCATGCCCCCCACAACCAGGCTCCCACACACAACCATGCCCCCCACAACCAGGCTCTCACACACAACCATGCCCCCCACAACCAGGCTCTCACACACAACCATGCCCCCCACAACCAGGCTCTCACACACAACCATGCCCCCCACAACCAGGCTCTCACACACAACCATGTCCCCCACAACCAGGCTCCCACACACAACCATGCTCCCCACAACCAGGCTCCCACACACAACCATGTCCCCCACAACCAGGCTCCCACACACAACCATGCTCCCCACAACCAGGCTCCCACACACAACCATGCCTCCCACAACCAGGCTCCCACACACAACCATGCCCCACACAACCAGGCTCCCACACACACAACCATGCCCACAGCTGAAGCCATAGGCTGGCCTGAATAACTGGTGGTGGTTGACACAAATCAGGCAATTAGCGGGGCTATTATGCTACAGCTGTGTCCATCACTCCCACTACACACACACGAGAGAGAGAGAGAGAGAGAGA
>WNGS01039543.1:2748090-2764025 GCA_020271785.1 Procambarus virginalis
CCCTCCCCCGCTTCCCTCTCCCCCTCCCCTCTCCCCCCACCTCCCCCAACCTCCCCCACCTCCCCCAACCTCCCCCAACCTCCCCCAGAGACAACCATACCTATCTTGACACCCCGTACCGAAGACTTACAATCATTTCTCCGGGTTAATATTTTTTTCTAGCTCGTATCTGAAGGGTCTGTCCGTCTTGGAATGTGTACGTGAGGACTCAGACGCTGATGGAGATCGCTTACAAGGAGACGCTGTATGGGTACACACATGCTGAAGTACTCTTGGGAGGCGGGTGACACAACGCCTTCCAGAATGCGACCACCTCTCTAAACCACTGTTTGTGGTTGATGTTTTAATAACAAAAGTATTATAAATTAACACAGCTATGTTGTTGTGCTGGGATGGGATCGTTAAACGATTCCATCGTTTAATAGAAAGTGGATAGAATAGAATAATAGAACACCAAGAGATAAGAGCAATAGAACACCAAGAGATAAGAGCCAATAGAAGCACCAAGAGATAAGAGCCAACAGAAGCCCAAGAGATAATAGCCAATAGAAGCACCAAGAGATAAGAGTCAATAGAAGCACCAAGAGATAAGAGCCAATAGAAGCACCAAGAGATAAGAGTCAATAGAAGCATCAAGAGATAAGAGCCAATAGAAAGCACCAAGAGATAAGAGCCAACAGAAGCACCAAGGAACGCTAAGAAGGCTCTCACTATAACAAAGAATATCATCGTCCCTGTAGCTAAGTGGTAAGAGACTCGCCCTGGGTGTTTCGCGAGCGCTTTGGCCTGGGGTGTCGTATCCTGGCTGGGAGGATTGACTGGGCACCAATCCTTGACTGCAGCCCTGCTTGTCTCACTCCAACCAGTGAATGGGTACTGGTTGTTAAACGTTTGGCGGGTCGTATTCCGGGCAAAAGTAGAATTAAGGACCTGCCCGAAACGCTCCGCGTGCTGGTGGCTTTACAGGAATGTGAGAACTCTTGTATATAAATACATAACTAAAAAACAAGTGACTCGGTTAATACAGGTAATCCTACATTAGGATGAGCGCAGTGGGACTGTTATCATCTGGATAGCAATCGACTTGATAACGGTCCAGGACGGACCGAAACGTCGTCGTCCCTTCACTTTCTAGTGTCGGGTCTGTCGTCAGCTGTGACTGTAACAGTGAGAGAGTTGCAAGTTAAACTTATAGATGGGTGAAAGTTGACGGGCCATAACACTAGAACTTATTCAGTCTGGGAAATAACATTAAAATATTTATAATCATAGAGTTGGCTTAGGTGAGGGAAGGGTGTGGCGATCTGGCCGTAGAATTCTAAGGTGTCACATACATAGTCTGCCTTAAACTATAGTCTAAACAGGATTAATGATCTTATGTTTCCTCCACCCCCCCCCTTCCCCCACGAGGGTGGAATATTGTGGCTAGCGTGGTGAATGTTGGGGCAAGTGTGAGAATGTTTGGGGCAAAGGGTGAGAATGTTGTTGGCAAGTGGTGGAATGTTGTGGCTAGCGTGGGAATGTTGTGGCAATGTGGGAATGTTGGGGCAAGTGTGGAGAATGGTTGTGGCAAGTGTGGGAATGTTGTGGCAAGTGTGGTGAATGTTGGGGAAGGGTGGGAATGTTGGGGCAAGGGTAAGAATGTTGGGGCAAGTGTGGGAATGTTGGGGCAAGTGTGGGAATGTTGTGGCAAGTGTGGGAATGTTGGGGGGAAGGGTGGGAATGTTGGGGGAAGTGGGGAATGTTGTGGCAGTGTGGGAAGGTTGGGGCAAGTGTGGGAATGTTGTGGACAAGGGTGGGAATGTTGGGGCAAGTGTGGGAATATTGGGGCGAAGGTGGGAATAGTTGGGGCAAGTGTGGGAAATGTTGGGGGGAAGGGGGGGAATGTTGGGGCAAGTGTGGGAATGTTGGGGCTAAGTGGTGAGAATGTTGGCGTTGATGGGCAAGTGTGGGAATATTGTGGCAAGTGTGGGAATGTTGGGGCAAGTGTGGGAATGTTGTGGCAAGTGTGGGAATGTTGTGGGGAAGGGTGGGGAATGTTGGGGGGAAGGGTGGGAATGCTTGGGGCAAGTGTGGGAATGTGTCTGTGGCAAGTGTGGGAATGTTGTGGCAAGTGTGTGTGAAATGTTGTGGCAAGTGTGGGAATGTTGTGGCAACAGTGTGAGAATGTTGGGGCAAGGGTGAGAATGTTGTGGCAAGTGTGGGAATATTGGGCAAGTGTGGGAATATTGGGGCAAGTGTGGGAATTTGGGGCAAGTGTGGGAATAGTTGGGGCAAGTGGTGGGAATATTGGGCAAGTGTGAGAATTTGGGGCAAGTGTGGGAATGTTGGGGCAAGGGTGGGAATGTTGTGGCAAGTGTGGGAATGTTGTGGCAGAGTGTGAGAGATGTTGTGGCAAGTGTAGGGAATGTTGGGGCAAGTGGTGGAGAATGTTGTGGCAAGTGTGAGAATGTTGGGGCAAGGGTGAGAATGTTGGGGCAAGTGTGGGAATATTGGGGCAAGTGTGGGAATGTTGGGGCAAGGTGAATGTGTGCAAGTGTGGAATATGGGCAGTTGGATGGGCAAGTGTGGGAATATTGGGGCAAGTGTGGGAATATTGGGGCAAGTGTGGGAATATTGGGGCAAGTGTGGGAATTTGTGGCAAGTGTGGGAATATTGGGGCAAGGTGGGACTATTGGGGCAAGTGTGGGAATGTTGGGCAAGTGTGGGAATGTTGTGGCAAGTGTGGGAATGTTGGGGGGAAGGGTGGGAATGTTGGGGGGAAGGGTTGGGAATGTTTGTGGCAAGTGTGGGAATGTTGGGGCAAGTGTGGAATGTTGGGGGGAAGGGTGGGGAATGTTGGGGGGAATGGGTGGGAATGTTGTGGCAAGTGTGGGAATGTTGGGGAAGGGTGGGAATGTTGGGGCAAGTGTGGGAATAGTTGGATAAAAGTACTAATGGGTTACGTTGCAGAAAATGCCTAACAGCATCTCGAACAATGCCTTGCCAGCTATATATCCTACCTCCTGTTCTCCCCTTCCACCTGTCCCCTCCCTTCCTTCCCACCTTCCCCTTCCTTCCTTCCTCCTTCCCACCCGTCATTCCTTCCTTGCTCTCCTCCCTCCCGCCCCCCCCCACACACAATCCTTCAACTCCCTCCTATCACTCCTCCCTCCACTATCTACTCCCTCCAGCATTCTCATCTTTCCCACCTCCTCGCCGAAGAGGGAGATACAAAAATCCTTCTCTCTCCTCTCTCTCTCTCTCTCTCTCTCGTCTCCTCTCTCTCTCTCTCCATCTCTCTCTCTCTCCTCTCTCTCTCTCTCTCCTCTCTCTCTGTTTTTGTTTTCTGTACTTATATATATTATAGTGTTTTTTTCATTAATTTTTCCCCCTTTCCCCTTAAAATGGCCCTTTTCAGGCTGTTGGTGGAGGGGGGGGGGGGGCTGAGATCTTGTTAGGGTCGAGCACTGTCCCCTCTGGTTTAATTTCTGTTGCGGAATTAAGTCAGCATGGTAACCCTAAGTGTGTTATGGTTATATTCATTGCTAAAATTATTAGCACATTGCTAACAGTGCCAGATAAATTGAGTCATAATCAACAGTCATTTATCTCGTCATTAATAAACCTTAATTGTGGCTAACTGTCGTTGCAAACCTGACTAGACTAGGCTCTTTCACCGCCAGGCGCCCTTGGAGGGTTATCTTGAGGTTATCTTGAGATGATTTCGGGGCTTTAGTGTCCCCGCGGCCCGGTCCTCGACCAGGCCTCCACCTCTAAGAAGCAGCCCGTGACAGCTGACTAACACCCAGGTACCTATTTTACTGCTAGGTAACAGGGGCATAGGGTGAAAGAAACTCTGCCTGTTGTTTCTCGCCTGCGCTCGGGATCGAACCCAGGACCACAGGATCACAAGTCCAGCGTGCTGTCTTCGCTCGGCTGACCGGCTCCCCCCTTTGTAGGGCTGTAGCTCTTGTGTTCTGATCAGCTGACAACTCAATGTTTCTTGTTTTGAAACATCGGATGAGCTTCTACCTTTTTTTCCTGTTTTGAACTGGAATATTTTTTGGAAGTACCTGATCTGCCTTGTCGTTCGTGGGCAAATTAGTTAATCAAGTGCTGTACCCTCGGCGGGTTTTGATGGAGAAAAAATTTAAGAATAAATCTTAAAAACGACTTTATAATAAGACTTTAAGAATAAGTTTTAAAAACGTGTCGTATAAATCGACCCGCTCGCGGACACGTCAGAAAATGCTAAGTACGCATTTGCATCGCAATCTGTCGCAATCTCCCGCAATCTGCCGTAATCTCCCGCACCGAGTGGGGGTAAGAGGATGAGGGTAACACCATTACGAGTTTAAATTAGGAAGCTTTAGTGTTTCAGAAGGGAGGATTCACCGGTCGGGTTGTGATGAAGCGAGCCTTCATGGACACCTCTTGTGTTTTTGACTAATTGAGTCCTGTGAGTGTGCCCGTGTGTCGCCGTATTGAGAGGCATCACCCGAGCCCCTCTGAACATGGCTGTGTTTTGAGTCAATTATCCAGGCAGAACCCCCCCCCTCTGATGTCCACACGTCCCCTCTGATGTCCACACGTTCCCTCTGATGTCAACGTCCCTGGCTACAGCCGCCACCGCCGCCGCTCCCCCTCTGTAATTACCAGGGGTGCCCCTGCTTGTGAGGGGGCTGTGCTCCCATTAGGGAGTTCATCTAGGCCAGTGTAAAACTGGAAATCCGATGGAGAGGGCGTGTGTCTGTGGCGATAATTCACCATTCAAAGCTGGCGACGAGTGAGTGTGTGTGTGTGTGTGTGTGGTGTGTGTGTGTGTGTGTGTGTGTGTGTGTGTGTGTGTGTGTGTGTGTGTGTGTGTGTGTGTGTTTTCCAACGGGCCTTCTATACGTTTGTTTATGGATTTTTAATCTTATCTGTCATTGTTTGCAACACACAGCAACTCCTTATAGCTCATAGCAGTGTTGCACACGCCACAACACTCTCAGCACCACTATGTTACATACTACCATGTAACAACATCATTTCCCTCATAATTTGTAATTACAGCTACTGGCAATTACACGCGACGGTCCACTTTACACCAAACACTGGACCATAAGACGCATGTTTAAGACGACGCAAGTCTAAGATGACGCAAGCCTAAGACGACGTAAGTCTAACATGACGCAAGTCTAAGATGACGCATGTCTAAGACATCACAAGTCTAATACATCACAAGTCTAAGCCATCACAAGCCTAAGACGTCACAAGTCTAAGACATCACAAGTCTAAGACGTCACAAGTTTAAGACATCACAAGTCTAAGATATCACAAGTCTAAGACGTCACAAGTCTAAGACGTCACAAGTCTAAGACATCACAAGTCTAAGACATCACAAGTCTAAGACGTCACAAATCTAAGACATCACAAGTCTAAGACATCACAAGTGACGCCGGGCGCCAAGTCTGCAACATTTTACAAAGAACTTTGATGTCTTCTCTCTCTCTTTATGAGCCAGACTCGTCTGTCTTGGAGGAGGTGCAGACGGGACGACAAGGAAGAGGAACATGTCGAATGGGAGGACGGGAAGGATGGTGAATAGAACGGAGAAGGATGCTGAACAGAACGGGGAAGGATGGTGGATAGAACGGGGAAGGATGGTGAATAGAACGGGGAAGGATGGTGAACAGAACGGAGAAGGATGCTGAATAGAACGGGGAAGGATGCTGAACAGAACGGGGAAGGATGCTGAACAGAACGGAGAAGGATGCTGAACAGAACGGAGAAGGATGGTGAACAGAACGGAGAAGGATGCTGAACAGAACGGAGAAGGATGCACAAGAATTGAACACCAGAAGGCACCAGACTGAACCAATACATGCTTAGCTCCAGCTGCTCAACTTCCCTAATCACCATGTATGATATACATCACCATAATCATACATTTCACTCTGTGTATACGTGGCTAAGCAACGTAATACACCCGCCAATCACCGTACACAATGAGAGGAATACACACTAATACCTAAAATTCAGATCAAACCAGGTACTCTGACTCGCCTCTTTCCCCACAGTCTGAACTCTTCGTCCAAGAATGTCGACATTTGTCCAAGAATGTCGACTTTTGTCCAAGAATGTTGACATTTGTCCAATAATGTCTACATTTGTCCAAATATGTCGATATTTGTCCAAATATGTCGACATTTGTCCAAGAATGTCGACATTTGTCCAAGAATGTCGACATTTGTCCAAGAATGTCGACATTTGTCCAATAATGTCTACATTTGTCCAAGAATGTCTACATTTGTCCAAGAATGTCTACATTTGTCCAAGAATGTCTACAATTGTCCAAGAATGTCGACATTTGTCCAAGAATGTCGACATTTGTCCAAGAATGTCGACATTTGTCCAAGAATGTCGACATTTGTCCAAGAATATCTACATTTGTCCAAGAATATCTACATTTGTCCAAGAATGTCGACATTGTTCAAGAATGTCTACATTTGTTCAAGAATGTCTACATTTGTCCAAGAATGTCGACATTTGTCCAAGAATGTCGACATTTGTCCAAGAATGTCGACATTTGCCCAAGAATGTCGACATTTGTCCAAGAATGTCGACATTTGTCCAAGACTATCTACATTTGTCCAAGAATGTCGACATTTGTCCAAGAATGTCGACATTTGTCCAAGAATGGCTACATTTGTCCAAGAATGTCGACATTTGTCCAAGAATGGCTACATTTGTCCAAGAATATCTACATTTGTCCAAGAATGTCGACATTTGTCCAAGAATGACGACATTTGTCCAAGAATGTCTACATTTGTCCAAGAATGTTGACATTTGTCCAAGAATGACGACATTTGTCCAAGAATGTCTACATTTGTCCAAGAATGTCGACATTTGTCCAAGAATATCGACGTTTGTCCAAGAATGTCGACGTTTGTCCAAGAATGTCGACGTTTGTCCAAGAATGTCGACATTTGTCCAAGAATGTCGACATTTGTCCAAGAATGTCGACATTTGTCCAAGAATGTCGACATTTGTCCAAGAATGTCGACATTTGTCCAAGAATATCTACATTTGTCCAAGAATGTCTACATTTGTCCAAGAATGTCGACATTTGTCCAAGAATGTTGACATTTGTCCAAGAATGTCGACATTTGTCCAAGAATGTCGACATTTGTCCAAGAATGGCTACATTTGTCCAAGAATGTCGACATTTGTCCAAGAATGGCTACATTTGTCCAAGAATATCTACATTTGTCCAAGAATGTCGACATTTGTCCAAGAATGACGACATTTGTCCAAGAATGTCTACATTTGTCCAAGAATGTCGACATTTGTCCAAGAATATCGACGTTTGTCCAAGAATGTCGACGTTTGTCCAAGAATGTCGACGTTTGTCCAAGAATATCTACATTTGTCCAAGAATGTCGACATTTGTCCAAGAATGTCGACATTTGTCCAAGAATGGCTACATTTGTCCAAGAATGTCGACATTTGTCCAAGAATGGCTACATTTGTCCAAGAATATCTACATTTGTCCAAGAATGTCGACATTTGTCCAAGAATGTTGACATTTGTCCAAGAATGTCGACATTTGTCCAAGAATGTCGACATTTGTCCAAGAATGGCTACATTTGTCCAAGAATGTCGACATTTGTCCAAGAATGGCTACATTTGTCCAAGAATATCTACATTTGTCCAAGAATGTCGACATTTGTCCAAGAATGACGATATTTGTCCAAGAATGTCTACATTTGTCCAAGAATGTCGACATTTGTCAAAGAATGACGACATTTGTCCAAGAATATCGACGTTTGTCCAAGAATGTCGACGTTTGTCCAAGAATGTCGACGTTTGTCCAAGAATGTCGACGTTTGTCCAAGAATGTCGACGTTTGTCCAAGAATGTCGACATTTGTCCAAGAATGTCGAAATTTGTCCAAGAATGTCGACATTTGTCCAAGAATGTCGACATTTGTCCAAGAATGTCGACATTTGTCCAAGAATATCTACATTTGTCCAAGAATATCTACATTTGTCCAAGAATGTCTACATTTGTCCATGAATGTCTACATTTGTCCAAGAATGTCAACATTTGTCCAAGAATGTTGACATTTGTCCAAGAATGTCGACATTTGTCCAAGAATGTCGACATTTGTCCAAGAATGGCTACATTTGTCCAAGAATGTCGACATTTGTCCAAGAATGTCAACATTTGTCCAAGAATGTTGACATTTGTCCAAGAATGTCGACATTTGTCCAAGAATGTCGACATTTGTCCAAGAATGGCTACATTTGTCCAAGAATATCTACATTTGTCCAAGAATGTCGATATTTGTCCAAGAATGACGACATTTGTCCAAGAATGTCTACATTTGTCCAAGAATGTCGATATTTGTCCAAGAATGTCTACATTTGTCCAAGAATGTCGACATTTGTCCAAGAATGTCACCTGTTACATTCCATCCAGGTGTCTGCTGGAACACCGACCAAGAACAACAAATAAAATAAAGTTAGAACCGTTCTCTTTAAAGCTGAAGCCTATCACCCTAAAAAAAAAAAATAGTAGTTGAGCAGATAGGTCGACTAAACCACCCAACGAGGCAATTACACCAACTAAACAACCCATGTGGACAGTTAAGCTAAACAAAGTAGTTAACGAAGCAAACGGATCAGCTTAACGATCCATTAAGGGTCGTTAAGCATTCCTATGTTTCCATTCCCATTCCACGTTAAGCGTTCCTATGTACCGAGGAAAAGGTCAGTTGAGTCAAAGGCACCGATAAGTAACTATTCAGCGAGTTAACCTAATCAGACATCTAATCTAATCCTAATCCTAATCTAATCAGACAAGGCAAAGGGACATTGGATGCCGACTGAACTATCCAGTGCCTTTGGCCGTTCCTGTGATCAGAAGGCCAGTCAAGTCCTGGTGTTTGGAGAAGCAATTTGCGAATCGGCGTTTGTGTGGCGGCCAGGTTGGTTGGCCCAAAGGCGTGACACACTCCTGCTGGCGGCGTGACTCTCCTGCTGGCGGCGTGACTCTCCTGCTGGCGGCGTGACTCTCCTGCTGGCGGCGTGACTCTCCTGCTGGCGGCGTGACTCTCCTGCTGGCGGCGTGTCTCTCCTGCTGGCAGAGTGACTCTCCTGCTGGCGGCGTGACTCTCCTGCTGGTGGCGTGGCTCTCCTGCTGGCGGCGTATCTCTCCTGCTGGCAGCGTGACTCTCCTGCTGACGGCGTGACTCTCCTGCTGGCGGCGTGACTCTCCTGCTGGCGGCGTGACTCTCTCCTACTGGTGGCGTGACTCTCCTGCTGGCGGCGTGACTCTCCTGCTGGCGGCGTGACTCTCTCCTACTGGTGGCGTGACTCTCCTGCTGACGGCGTGACTCTCCTGCTGGCGGCGTGACTCTCCTGCTGGCGGCGTGACTCTCCTGCTGGCGGCGTGACTCTCCTGCTGGTGGCGTGGCTCTCCTGCTGGCGGCGTATCTCTCCTGCTGGCAGCGTGACTCTCCTGCTGACGGCGTGACTCTCCTGCTGGCGGCGTGTCTCTCCTGCTGGCGGCGTGACTCTCTCCTACTGGTGGCGTGATTCTCCTGCTGGCGGCCTGACTCGGGGTAGCGGTCCCCGGGCTTCAAGGCCTGTAGGGGCTTCTTCATTACCATCTCTTCACTTCCTGTGAAGACCACTTCCACGACGTATGTGTTGAAGTTTGTGTGGAATGGCTGGCTGATGCCCAATCACTTCCACCATCGGTCCACTGATGGTCCAAGTGATTGGGCATTGTTTCTTCCGTCCACATACCCAGTGCTATATAGTCGATCGGGTTAAACACTTTCCCATAATTACCGAACCTTCACAAGTTGACTATTCCATGCTGGAAAAGCTATGTGTGTATCTGCTGTTATGAATAATAGTAGGTTTGGTATTCTTGACTTCAGGTATTGGCTAGTACGAGCAGGAGGGAGTATTGAAGCAGGGGTAGTGAAGCAGGGGTAGTGAAGCTGGGGTAGTGAAGCAGGAAGAATGTACAAGGAAGGTGCTGCTGTTGACAATAACGGAACGTGAGGTGCAACACTTATCTGTGGCCGACGACGGAACTTTGGTGAGGAACACAAGTTTGGCAGTGAAGGAGAACTCTAGCAGTTGCTTCCTAGGGATGAGTAGAGAAGTCTCCCTCCCATCGTCTGAGTAGAGAGGTGTCCCTCGCGACGCATGCAAGGCAGGGGGCATTCTTTGACAATATGAAGAAGCTCACAAAAGTTGTATGGAGAGAAACATATGTGGGAAAGGCCAAATCACTTCCACCAGGCAGGAATCCTCCGCGCTATTGCACCTCTGTTGCAAGTCGTTTATACGCAATAGAGCAGTATACGGATGCTGGTCTGTTATGATATAAGGGTTCAAAGACACCTGACATTATCGTGCTTGGCGTTAGCTGATGGCTGACAATCTCTGAGAGGCTGGGATAGGTTCTCTGTCAAACATTATATACAGGTGTTAGATCCGGAATATTTCCAGCGCTAACAGGTGGATAGACAGCGGGGCGGCAGCCTTGACAAAGCAATCTGTGGCGCCATCCCCGTTCTCTGGTCTGGGGGATGCTGGAGCCCGGATATCTTCTCTAGGAATACTGGAACGTCTAGTTCGGTTATGCTGGAACGTCTAGTTCGGTTATGCTGGAACGTCTAGTCCAGGAATGCTGGCGGGCTTACATAGGGTAGCGAGGGATGACGTACTGGCTAGCAGAGGGCGGGGCGCGGGTGGGGAGAGGGTGGGGAGAGAGTGGGGAGAGGGAGGGGCGCTGGGTATTGATCTGGACGGCTGCCGGAGGAGGCTATAGACTCCGGGAGGTTCACACTGCCCCACGCACCCGCCGGGGCAACACTGGTTGGTACCTCGTCCACACGTCGCTATGTACCTCGCCCACACGTCGATATGTACCTCGCCCACATGTCGCTATGTACCTCGCCCACATGTCGCTATGTACCTCGCCCACATGTCGCTATGTACGTCGCCCACATGTCGCTATGTACCTCGCCCACATGTCGCTATGTACCTCGCCCACATGTCGCTATGTACCTCGTCCACATGTCGCTATGTACCTCGCCCACATGTCGCTATGTACCTCGCCCACATGTCGCTATGTACCTCGCCCACATGTCGCTATGTACCTCGTCCACATGTCGCTATGTACCTCGTCCACATGTCGCTATGTACCTCGTCCACATGTCGCTATGTACCTCGCCCACATGTCGCTATGTACCTCGCCCACATGTCGCTATGTACCTCGCCCACATGTCGCTATGTACCTCGTCCACCACCCAGCTGTCACGTCGCCTTCAGTAGCTGTGGTATTTTGATCTTGCTTGTTCCGGTGTCACTATGTACTTGTTCCTGCTGGGAGTTCCTAGGTCCTCTTCCTTGTTCCTGCTGTGAGTTCCTTGGTCCTCTTCCTTGCTCCTGCTGGGAGTTCCTAGGTCCTCTTCCTTGCTCCTGCTGTGAGTTCCTTGGTCCTCTTCCTTGCTCCTGCTGGGAGTTCCTAGGTCCTCTTCCTTGCTCCTGCTGTGAGTTCCTTGGTCCTCTTCCTTGCTCCTGCTGGGAGTTCCTAGGGGCTCTTCTTTGTTCCTGCTGGGAGTTCCTAGGTCCTCTTCCTTGTTCCTGCTGGGAGTTCCTAGGTCCTCTTCCTTGCTCCTGCTGGGAGTTCCTAGGTCTTCTTCCTTGCTCCTGCTGGAGTTCCTAGGTCCTCTTCCTTGCTCCTGCTGGGAGTTCCTAGGTCTTCTTCCTTGCTCCTGCTGGGAGTTCCTAGGTCCTCTTCCTTGCTCCTGCTGGGAGTTCCTAGGTCTTCTTCCTTCCTCCTTCTGGGAGTTCCTAGGTCTTCTTCCTTGCTCCTGCTGGGAGTTCCTAGGTTTTCTTCCTTCCTCCTTCTGGGAGTTCCTAGGTCCTCTTCCTTGTTCCTGCTGGGAGTTCCTAGGCTCTCTTCCTTGCTCCTGCTGGAGTTCCTAGGTCTTCTTCTTTTCCTGCTGGGAGTTCCTAGGCTCTCTTCCTTGCTCCTGCTGGAGTTCCTAGGTCTTCTTCCTTCCTCCTGCTGGGAGTTCCTAGGTCCTCTTCCTTGTCCTGCTGGGAGTTCCTAGGTCCTCTTCCTTGTTCCTGCTGGGAGTTCCTAGGTCCTCTTCCTTGTCCTGCTGGGAGTTCCTAGGCTCTCTTCCTTCCTCCTGCTGGGATTCCTAGGTCTTCTTCCTTGTTCCTGCTGGGAGTTCCTAGCTCTCTTCCTTGCTCCTGCTGGAGTTCCTAGGTCCTCTTCCTTGTTCTGCTGGAGTTCCTAGGCTCTCTTCCTTGCTCCTGCTGGGAGTTCCTAGGCTCTCTTCCTTCCTCCTGCTGGGAGTTCCTAGGTCTTCTTCCTTGTTCTGCTGGGAGTTCCTAGGTCTTCTTCCTTGTTCCTGCTGGGAGTTTCCTAGGTCCTCTTCCTTGTTCCTGCTGGGAGTTCCTAGGCTCTCTTCCTTGCTCCTGCTGGAGTTCCTAGGCTCTCTTCCTTGCTCCTGCTAGGAGTCCTACTGCGTGTGCTACCTACCGCAAGGCAGGTTATACCAACCAGACTCGCCCCTTCCTCAGTATACCTCTTGACAGCCCGCCAGCTTCCCCGCACGCGTGACAGGTTCGTCTTCTTGACAATCCAAAATGCTTAGCCACATTTGACGGTTGTAATGAGNACGAGTCAGCATATAAAATGCGCCATCAAATCAGAGTCACAATCAGAGTCTGAATCTTCATCCACCGGATCCAACAGCATTGTTCCAATACAATTATTTCCTTTGAAAGCAACAGTTGTGAATCCACTGTACACGGTGTGCTTGGCGGCCTGTGTTGCCATTATTGTTTGTTTAGGTGGGGGTGGGGTGAGGGGGGGGGAGCAAAGGGGTCAGGGGGGGAAGGAGAAAGGGGTGAGGGGGTAGGGGGGGTGGTGGGGCAGAGCTTTCATGTGGATATCATCACGTTTGATATATTAATGTATC
This sequence comes from Procambarus virginalis, assembly GCA_020271785.1. Classification (NCBI taxonomy): domain Eukaryota; kingdom Metazoa; phylum Arthropoda; class Malacostraca; order Decapoda; family Cambaridae; genus Procambarus; species Procambarus virginalis. The sequence continues at coordinate 2,761,079 of WNGS01039543.1, forward strand.
GGCGGTAACGATTACAACAATAGATTTGTGAATATTACTCTATAAATTTAATATAGCTGTGATTGCTCTATTTTTTCTATTTTACGTTCGTGTGTGTGTGTGTGTGTGGGTGTGTGTGTGTGTGTGTGTTGTGTGTGTGGTGTGTGTTGTGTGTGTGTATAATATAGGACACAACCTAGTTTGTGCCTCATGTATGTAAAGTATAAAAGTTGGAGGGAAATATCTCATATATTAATTTATAAATATATATAAATATATATTTATATTTATATATTTATAATATAATATATATTATATTATATTACATTTACAAAACTATTTTTGCATAACGCATTTGGAGGTTCAAGTCCCAGCAACGGTGTTTGGAATCTTCAAGTATGTGGATCACCACATATGAGGCTGTGTCACTGCCTGGCGCTGTTCACTGTATCACTACATGGTACCATTCACTGTATCACTGATGTCATTCACTGCCGGAGCTGACGAAATATAGTGAAGTTGTTTTTAAACCGTTTGAAAAGGGTGGCTGTATCTCAAATCCAATTTGATGGTGAGAGGGCATGTCAGTAGCTATGGTACTTAAAGCGACTACTCATTCTCACCATATCCTTTGATGGAGGAGTCAGGACACACCTGCGTCTCCGCCCAGGCTCAGTGATGGTGACTGTGGGTAAAAGATAGTGTCAAGCAGTGCTGGTATGATGACTATAGTGATTAAACCTGCGTTGGAAGATTATCAGGCTCTGACTGTCGTCTGGCTTCGGGCATTATCGATCTTCTCTTAGATAGAACTTTTGGACCTTTCCAAAAGGTCCAAAAGGTATGTTGTCATGATCACCATCTGTGAGTCCGCAGGTCATCCTCCTGTTTTGGTAGTACTTATAGTGACAATGGGGACCATTAGTACATATACCGACATACATCTCAGTATTAAATCAGTACTATTGAATTTGATAAATCGGAGAAGATTTAATATTATGCTGCAAAGACAAACTAATCTATCCTCACCTTTCTAGGCCTATTACATGATATCTGAGGCCTAAAATAGTACATATGTGTGCTATTTTAGGCTTAGAAATAGGTTTCATTTTTAGCTTCATGTTATTTCGGCTCTTATAAAGTGAATAGTGCCAAATTCTACTATCTAACTGCTTAGTACGTCAATCTTTGTACTATGCTGCACAGAGTTTCAACAATTACTATCTAAACAGGAGGATGGTTTGGCGTCCGCCAATCTTGTAGTCCAAACCGTCCTCGACTCAAGTCCATTCCATCCAGCGGTCGACCCCAAAGACGCATTCCTAAATTTTATCATTTTCTTCATTCAAAACGCTAATTTTCTCATATAAATTAATATTATAATATATTAGCATATTGTGCATATATAGGCATAGGTTAGGTGTTTAGGTTCTGTTGGCGATTATTTGTATTTGTAGTACGTGGGTGAAGCATTTACAGCGTTGTGGTTCGAACACAAGTCATCAGTGAAGCACTTGTTCCGGAAGTGTTCGGACGTCATCAGTTGTGAGTCGTGTGTTAACCGATTTTCATTCATAAACAGCGGGTTTGGCGGGTGCATGGAATGGACTTTGGGGGTTTGGCGGGTGCATGGAATGGACTTTGGGGGTTTGGCGGGTGCATGGAATGGACTTTGGGGGTTTGGCGGGTGCATGGAATGGACTTTGGGGGTTTGGCGGGTGCATGGAATGGACTTTGGGGGTTTGGCGGGTGCATGGAATGGACTTTGGGGGTTTAAAGGACGGTGCTGTGTATTCTCATACCTGCAGCTGTGAACACTAGCTGTGAATTGAGGAACAAAGTGGCTTGCTCCTCACCATCGCTGACCAGTACGGGTTAGCCAATGCACTAATGGTTTTCATAAATAACAATTAAATCACAATTAATTTACACGATAAAGTATTAGAAAATAAAACATATTAGAAAATAAACATTCTCGGATCTCGTTTACTTTTCAATTTACCGCAACACGAGTTAATTAAGTTATTATATATATATATATATATATATATATAATATATATATATATACACAAATATATATAGAGAGTACATCTTCTCTATGTAGAGAAGGTATAGAGAGTATATAGAGAGTAGAGAGGTATATATATATATATATATATATATATATATATATATATATATATATATATATGCAAACAAGCCTGAATGGTCCCCAGGACTAGATACAACTGAAAACTCATATATATAATATATATATATATATATATATATATATATATATATATATATTTTATATATATATATATAATATATATTATATATATCTATATATATTTATATATAATATATATATATATATATATATATATATATATATATATATATATATTATGTTGATAATTATGTGGTATATTCCTGCAAAGCCACAAACGCGAACTCGTTAAGTTAATGATAAAGGTCGTTTAAAATAGAGAAGAATAATTAATAACTAGTTTAGTAGCAGGAAAATATATCTAGCTCCATATATTGGCATATATCGACACTTCAAAAAACATTATACGAGTCGATAACATAAAGAATCCGACATTAACTACGGCTACAGGTGTTACTGAGGAATATTAGCAACATGCTGGGAGAATATGTGCTTGGAGCCAGATTCACGAAGTGGTTACGCAAGCACTTACGAACCTGTCCATCTTTTCTCAATCTTTGGCGGCTTTGTTTACAATTATTAAACAGTTAATGAGCTCCGAAGCACCAGGAGGCTGTTTATAACAATAACAACAGTTGAATGGGAAGTTTTCATGCTTGTAAACTGTTTAATAAATGTAACCAAAGCCGTCAAAGATTGAGGAAAGATGTACACGTTCGTAAGTGCTTGCGTAACTGCTTCGTGAATCTGGCCCCCTGGTGTGTGGAAGCCTCTTGTGTGTGTGGAATGTCTGAACAAGGCCTGGTAGTCATCT
>WNGS01039543.1:2785195-2809356 GCA_020271785.1 Procambarus virginalis
TCCTGCCTCTGATGTCACACGCTTCCGATCATCTCCTGTCTCGTTGTCACAGCGCTTCCTATCATCTCCTCTGCTCTGTGTGCACACGCTTCCTAGCTCAATCTCCTGTCTCTGTGTCACACGCTTCCTATCATCTCCTGCCTCTGTGTCACACGCTTCCTATTATCTCCTGTCTCTGTGTCACACGCTTCCTATCATCTCCTGCCTCTGTGTCACACGCTTCCTATCATCTCCTGCCTCTGTGTCACACGCTTCCTATCATCTCCTGTCTCTGTGTCACACGCTTCCTATCATCTCCTGTCTCTGTGTCACACGCTTCCTATCATCTCCTGTCTCTGTGTCACACGCTTCCTATTATCTCCTGTCTCTGTGTCACACGCTTCCTATTATCTCCTGTCTCTGTGTCACACGCTTCCTATCATCTCCTGCCTCTGTGTCACACGCTTCCTATCATCTCCTGTCTCTGTGTCACACGCTTCCTATCATCTCCTGCCTCTGTGTCACACGCTTCCTATCATCTCCTGTCTCTTTCTCGTGCTTCAAGTTGAATCATCTCCTGTTCCCTGCTACCCCCCTCACCCCCCCCCACCCCCCCCCGCCACCAAGTAGGTCTTGCTCCTGCTACTTGCCAGTATCGGAAAGGCTACTTCCTTGTCACTTTCCTGATAGGCTACTTCCGGCCACTTTTTGGTAGGCTTTTGTTGCAGATTAGTGCTCCTGTTGAGCTTTGCCGTCGTTCTGCCTTGCAACGGTGTAACGCAGCCTAGGTGACATCACTCACACACACGCACGCACGCGTGTGCGTCCAAACTTAGGCGTCCTGGTTGGCTGAGTCAAACAACGCTCTGGATGCGTACGCTAATAGATGATGTACGTACGTAAATCCACTGACAGCTAATTGTTGTAGCGTAGATCTAGGGACCCGGGGATCAATCCCCGGCGATGCGGGAAACAAATGGGCATTTCTTTCACACTTCCGGATGCTCCCTGTTTCACCTAGCAGTAATTCGGTACCTGGTACCTGGAAAATAGGTAATAGGCATCATGTCAACAGCTGCTACGGGCTGCTTCCTGGGGGGGGTGTATGAAATCAGTTGATTTATTGACAGTAGATGAGGCGGGACCAAAGAGCCAGAGCTCAACCCCGGGTAAGCACAATAGGTGAATCACAACAACAACCGTACTTAAAACACACAACGAAACAGAATCCATATATCAATATTCAGCGTAAATTCACCGTCAAACTGTCCAATTTGTGATGGGAAATGGAGACTGGAATTCAGCTCCCGCCACCATCCCATTGAATATTAATCGCTGGACACCATACATCACTGTACTAGTGGTGTGGTCTGTGGTCAACCATACATCACCCGTCCTACGGTGTGTCCTCTAATTGTTGTTGCTTGTGCATAAGTGTGAGATGTCGATGGAGATGGATGGCGTTTCCGACTGGCACTACATAGGAAGGAGACTGGCACTCATAGGAAGGAGAGATGGCACTCACAGGGGAAGACTGGCCCTCACAGACAGAAGGGAGCATGACCCTCACAGCCAGAAGGCACTTCCAAGACAAACACGCATCAGCTGTTGGAATATATTAAAAGTTTGAGGGAATTCTAAGCAGCAAGATCGGTCGCCCCCAGGGCCCGAGTGAGCTGATACTGCTCGTGTAGAATGACCGTGATGAGCGAGAACTAGCAAACGTACGGAACAACGGGCTTGAACAGCTGGAACACTGTGTAGTACCAGACGGAACAGGCATGATGTTGATCCAGTACATGTGGGTGTTGGCTGGAGCGACAGCACTCGCTTCCTGCTTGTTACACTCCCCCTCAGATCGGTCCAACGGTGCAAGGGGCATTGTTCCTACACTCTTCTTGCCTGTGTGGGTAACACAGGATCACAGCACCAGGCAGATTCCTACACCAGCAAAAGTCAATATCATTCAGGAACCTAAATAAGGAAGCATTCAGGTCATTGTACAGTTCATGAGACGTGAGACAAGTTTTGCAATATGCTGCCCCTTCCTGGAACCTCCCATTAATAGGTACATAAAGAATCTGGAAAAAAGTTTCAAGTCCGGTTTGCAACGCGGGCTCGCTCCAGAATTGTGGAGAGGAATGGGAGTTGAGGAGAGAGGAGACACGAGAGACGAAGAGACCGAGAGGAGAGATGAGAGAGAGACAGGAAGAGGACAGAGACAAGCGAGCAGAGAAGACGAGAGAGAGAAGAGGTCTACGTCCTAGGTACATTAAAAATATTTAATATTGACTGACAGTGGGTAACGAAGAAATGTCCTCATACTGAATACCAATAGGATCGAAATAAAACATAAATTGAATGAACTAAACATGAAGCCTCTAGAAGCGACTCATATACTTTCAAAAGTAGATATAACAAATAACAGATCGGGAGCGCCAGACAAACAAGCTGGTGGACAGGCAGGGTTTCCAAGAGCCACAGCTGGATCCTGCAGGATGCAAATATCCGAGTCCAAACTCATCAAACGGCAGGAGCTAGAACCCAGAAACGAGAAGCTTGCCGCTCACCTTGAGACCATTAGCACAAAAGCTATACACTCGAGTGTTAGATTCAGCTTACTCGGAGATAAGTTCCAAGTAGCACGGGCCTATGGGTGAGCCCTGTAAACGTTACCCCCCCGCTCCTGCTGCCAGGTAATGTAGCACGGGCTAGGGAGCCCGTAGTGGACTTACCCGACTACAGGAGCGTGGGCGAGAGAGAGCATTACCCTTTGATTTGGCGATTGATCTTAACACACTCAACACACGCTGCACGTAGCACTCCGTACTGCTTCTGAGTGCAGAGTACACGCACTTTTCACTCAGTGTAGTGATTATCCCTATATGATTTTTTCATTTAGAGATTTTGGATTCCGATTCTGTTACATGGCGTTGTTGGTAAGAGTATGAACACGTTTATGAGCTTGAAGTATAAGAGACAGTTGAAGGCAATTCATAAACAGTTTTACATGTACATGCAATAAAGGCCATTGAGTGGTAAAATTACGCTTGATGCGCTGAAGGTGAACCCAAAGGGTTAATAATCTTTGCTTTCAAGTACATATAGGTAAGAACATACAAGTAAAACACACACACACAAGACTGTACACCGGTTGATTGACAGTTGAGAGGCGGGCCCAAAGAGCCAGAGCTCAACCTCCACAAGCACAACTAGATGCGTACAACTATGTGAGTACACACACACACACACATGTACAAACGCACGCAAACACCCAACCCACTTCCCAATAATGTTATTCCATATAGCTCTATTAAATTGGGCACCCCCTCACATAGTGGTTCACATTTCATGAATATTATGGAAATGAACACAGTTTACTGTATCGGAATATGGAAATTGAACTCCCTGCTAACTTTTTCATATTAAAGTTGCTAATGAGAATAGGCGAATAGAAGGTAAATTAAAGCTAGATTATATGTATATATGGAAATTCGTTCTGGTTAATGTGGATGCTGTAGATTATCTTGAGGTTATCTTTGAGATGATTTCGGGGCTTAGCGTCCCCGCGGCCCGGTCCTCGACTAAGCCTCCTTTTTGTGACACACCCTCAGGAAGCAGCCCGTAACTGCTGTCTAACTCCCAGGTACCTATTTACAGCTAGGTGAACATGAGCATCAGGGTGAAAGAAACTCTGCCCATTTGTTTCCGCCTCCGCCGGGGATAGAACCCGGTGCCTTAGGCCTACGAATCCCGAGCGCTGTCTAATCAGCCGTCAGACCCCCTCCTCCCTAGTGTGTTAGAAACTTGTCTACATTTAGTGTCATGTTTTATTCCGTGCATTATTTTATTTTTTATTTCTCGCTTCATGCAGGTCGGCGTTCAATCCCCGACCGTCCAAGTGATTGGGCACCATTCCTTCCATCCCTCCGTCCCATCCCAAATCCTGACCCCCTTCCCAGTGCTATATAGTCGTAATGGCTTGGCGGTTTCGTCTGATAATTCCTTCCCTCCCTCCCTCTCTCGTGAGAGCACAGGCATTTATATTTCAAACAGAATACGCACTAAATCCCGTACTGCAAACGACAAAATGCGTAGAATCTGAACCCCTGAATACCAGACCCTCAGGTATCCTTGATATCATAAAAAATGCAAAGGCTGGGAAAAACATGGAATTCACATATGAAAAGTCCTCTGTACACACACACACACATTCTAAATTCCGTAACGCTGAGATTATAATTTGTTCTAGTATTATATATTTTTTCATGGACCAAAGTGCCAAGTCACCTTGACTGGACGGTAAAGCGACGGTCTCGCTTCATGCAGGTCGGCGTTCAATCCCCAACCAACCAGTATACAAGTACATGTATCCAAGTATACTCACATTAATCCACTTGGAGTACGACATGTGAATCACGTTATACCACTTGTGGTATGATGGGGTCACGTTATATACTAAATAATTTGACGTTTCTGCAAAATGTTTTGTGTAAAATTGTGGCAATGTTTTTTCCTGACATTGTAGCAACCTGAATTATTGTGAGGGAAAGTTGCCACAACACTGCACCAATGTTGGCTACAATTTTTTTGTTTTTGTTTGAACAAGTTGTCTGAATGTTTCCTATTTGTCACGCAAAACCAGAAAATATACATTTGGATATATTATTAAATGTTTAATAATTCCTTATGTGCTTCATAATTTCTTATACAGAGCATTTCTTATGCTCTTCATTTATTGAGAATGTTGAAAAGTTAACTGATTATCTTGAGATTATCTTGAGATGATTTCGGGGCTTTCGTGTCCCCGCGGCCCGGTCCTCGACCAGGCCTCCACCCCCAGGAAGCAGCCCGTGACAGCTGACTAACACCCAGGTACCTATTTTACTGCTAGGTAACAGGGGCATAGGGTGAAAGAATCTCTGCCCATTGTTTCTCGCCGGCGCCCGGGATGGAACCCGGGACCACAGGATCACAAGTCCAGCGTGCTGTCCGCTCGGCCGACCGGCTCCCAGAGTGACTCTTCAGAGTTCATTTTACAGTTTTATTACATATGATGCTTGTCGCAAAAATGTTTCGTTGAAACTGTCAACATCTTCGGAGGTGGAGGGAAAGTGGATTAGCAGAAGTCACACTAATCCTCGTAATATGAGGCGAGGTGAGGTACTGTTACCTGGAAGATGTCGGCTGCGGTCACAAGGTGTTCAAGTATGTTTATTGAGACAAGAAAAAAATACATCTCAAAGGGATAGAGTAGCTTAGGCTATTTCTACCTCCCCTAAAGAATGTGTTAGACGAGCTGGCAGTCTTATCTTGAGAATGGTAAGACATGCGTAAGTTGTTTATATTCTGAGTCTTAGTGATGGCTTGGTAGTGGTTCTAGCCTTAGTGGTGGCTTAGTAAAGGTTGGTAATAATGGTAATGGTTTAATGGTTATTAACGAAAGCCTTTTACCGTGAAGAACATAAGAATAAAAGGTAACTGCAGAAGGCCTATTGGCCCATACGAGGCAGCTCCTATTGGCCCATACGAGGCAGCTCCTATTGGCCCATACGAGGCAGCTCCTATTGGCCCATACGAGGCAGCTCCTATTGGCCCATACGAGGCAGCTCCTATTGGTCCATACGAGGCAGCTCCTATTGGTCCATACGAGGCAGCTCCTATTGGTCCATACGAGGCAGCTCCTATTTATAACTACCCAATCCCCCTCATGGCGGCCTTGATGATATCTTCCCCAGCACAGTGCCTTGGCCTATACCCTAAGAATACTGATAGCCAAAGATAACGACTATCGTTCTTCCTCCGCTATACTCGCTATCGACCACAATTCACTGTAATACCTGTCATCGTAAATTCTACATTATCATACCGGGCATCGCTTAGGTTATATACTGGGTACCGGTTAAGTTATAGACTGNGCTAGAATATGCAAGAATTATTCCAATGCAAAATCAAGAAGTTTCTTATGTATTTGGCATTGAAATATTCGGTAAACGAAGGACCAAAATATCTAGGTTCGAAGGACCAAAAATGTAGGAAAAACCTGCTGGGATTGATATGAGAGTAGACTACCAGGGACTTGTACTGAACTAAATTAAAAATTACTGTCTGCAAATTTATTCAACTAAAATCTCTAGCTAGTGTCGTAAATCCTAGCTCCTCTTTTCCTAATGACAGATTGTGGGCTGTAAGGGGCAGGTGGGGTGAGTGAATTAGTTGATAGGTTGATTGAAGATCCACATCCACCTGCCAACAGGTATCTCACATCAGCTTGTATTTATACAAGATAAGATTTAATAATTTCAGTTATTTGACTGAACACTGGCTCTGTTTAAATCAGAGATTTAAACATACACAGTCTAACCTAGCACCATAACTATTAACAGCCAATACACTTATACTATAAACAATACAACTAGTAAATGTAAAAGTATGATAAATGACTTTAATGTAGTCTAAGTACTATTACTAAGTACTAAAATTATATTCAATTAAATGAACTTATATGATTACTTAAAAAATAACTAAGCAAGCAATTGTTAACTTACTTTATTTATTCAAGTACACATGCAATGTATTTACAGTATACTCAATGTATATGATTAAGTACAGTCAGCTTGACTGAATCTCTTCCAACACTAAGGACACTCATGAGTTTTATATTACTTATTTATTGTAACAAACTGTTCTGACACAATGGACACTCATGAGGTCTAGAGCTTGGATAAGACAACAGCTGTTCTATGATATTAATAAACTCACGGAAATATGAGGCGTTGCCTCGCTTATAACCAACAATCAGACTTGTAGGATATTAAAGTTATACAAGCATACAATTGGCCAATTAATACGCTACTGTAAAACATTCAATAAACTTATCTGAAGCCGGGTGCCTGTCTGACAAGTGTGCCAGACTGAATAACTCTTGTAGCGAGTTTAGGCACGATATTTTATATAACAGCGTTGCTGTATGATGATCTGGTAGCGTTGCTACGCGATTTTAACTGCGTTGCAGAAGACAGTTGATGGTGAAGGTGGAGCAAAGTCACTGTGTGCTCCACTCTACACTATAGATATAAATGTTCTAGGGATATTCCTTTGTAGATATATTGTCCAGGTACTCCCCAATTCTAGAGAGTGTTCACTGGTGATGATGTTATTAGATAAGGTGTCCTTGAGCTGGTAATGTTGCTAAGGATCCGTCACACGTGTTCACTCAGTTGTAAACAAATGCGCAGTGCCGCGGGTGTGTTTGGTGGGCGCTTCTCTCCCAGCCATCGCCCCCCCCCCCCCCATGCTCCCTGAGCACGGTAGCCTTCTATGAATATTGATTGATTATTTCTACAGTCTAGACTTATGATTGAGATAAGATGTGATTATAATATAATTAGATATAGGATATAAAGATTATTAGTAGTACTTGATAGTACCACTGATTCTTATTAAGGATTCGATTTTATCCCTACCGGATATTGAATAAATGTTCCAATAGTTTTTTTATTAACAAATCCTTCTAGAAGCTTCTGGATCCTTGAGAGATCATGCACAGTCACGTAGGCATCTATAGGGCCCTGTAGCTTACGTGATCATAGTGGCATTATCATCTAGGATCAAGCTATATAATGAATCTATTGCGATTCTGATATGATTTTGATACGATTTGATATGATATAGATATGATACATTTCTTAGATAATTATTAGATATGGTGGGTAAAAATTTCCCACACACGTCAAACCTACGCTTGACACAATCAGGTACCTCACTCGTATTATGGTATGCGGTAATTAGTTCTGCGCAATTTCAACCATATTACCGAACGAATATTATCTCATTACACACAAATTACAATAACGTGAGACTTCAGAAGAACAGTCAACTTATTCAGAAATTCAAGTAGGTACAACAACCTCGAACTTGTTAAATTGATCAGTAAATGCAAACTAAACCGCTATAGTTGAGGAAAGATGTTCGATTAATCCTCGAATTGAGGATATGGTTCGATTAATCCTCGTCCATTTCGTAGCACTTAATGTCACCCACAATCGGTCAAAATTTAGCTTCATTGCACTTATTAACCCCATTAAAAACGTTAAGAATATATGAATGAGATTAATTGCAGAAAGCCTATTGGCCCATACGAGACAGCTCTTTTTTATATCCACCCAATCTCATTAATATGTCAAACCTACGCTTGACACAATCAAGGTACCTCACTTGTATTATGGCATGCGGTAATTAGTTCTGCACAATTTCAACCATATTACCGAACGAATATTATCTCATTACACACAAATCACAATAACGTGATGCATCAGATGAACAATCCACGAGGGTTTGAACCTACACCCGGGATGATCCCAGACGCGCCTTCTCCCTGTATATGCTGTGGGAGCCTTGTGAGGGCATTACCCGCAAAGTTGCCATTTTTTTTACCATGTCGTGGCGCAGTCGAATAAGGCGCGTCTGGGGTCATCTCGGACGTAGGTTATTCACGGCGCTTGTGGATTTGTTCATATTAATTCATTCTTCGCCTTTCTAGAGAATGTAATTTAAGCTTTTAAGCTTTAAATAATAGTTCTTATATATTTACTTACTATTCGTCCATATTAACAGCGTGTTCTCTTTTTCCTCATAAAAATGATCGGCTGAGCGTCGACTTAGACGGCCTAGGTGTTTTGACACAAGTGTCATTTTCATAAATTCAAGAGTCACAGAAGCTGGTCGATCTGCGGCAGGAGATTGTCCTTCTGGACAAGCCCGGTCTATGCCTACAGAATTACAGTTTTGCACCCCACGTCACAGTATTTAAGCGACGGTGGGTGAATGATAATGAACTAGCTAATTTTAGGACACCCAGGGTTCAAACCCAACTTCGGGAAATCATAAGACAACTGATAGAATCTGCAAACATTCCCTCCCGAACGAAAATCGTTATTCCAAGGGTGGGCTTTAAGGAGTACACCCTGAAGTATGCTGCCCAACCTATAAACATGCCCATGTCAAACGGGCACTTTGATAATACCCAGCCACCCTTGAAAATACAATACCGTATATTCCTATATTGTGGCTCGGATGAATGAACCTGAAACAAACACACAAACACCATTTAGACGAGAAAGACAAAGTCTCAGACGACGAAAAAGCTTGTTGATTCTCAGACGACGACTGAAACAGACCATTATTGTTCAATGCAGTGACTCTTTTTCACTTGTTTTCCTTGTCATATTTACATTTAAAGTTGTGTATTGAATTGGCTTCGACAGCTTCTCATTTCGTCATGTCCACTTATTTACGACTCTGAGACTGAAAAGTTCTTTCTGACATCTAACTCATCTGTGTTTCCAGTTTCCAGTTGTCCTCTCTTTCTGCTGTTCCTTAATTTAAACATTGTTTCTATATCTACTTTGTTAGTCCTCCCCTTGGTATCTTGTACGTCGTTATCGTATCTGCCCTGTTCCTTCTTTCTGCACTGTAGAGAGGTCTAGTTCCCTCATCATTCTTCATAACTCAGTCAGGAAGGAGCCTTGTTACGCATTTTTGGACTTTTGAACTTTAATTCATTTTGCTTTGTGCTTCAGGTAGGGGTTCCATGCTGGGGCAGCATACTCAATAATAGGCCTCACAAGGGTGTGTAATGAGCTCGGGAAGGGATCTTTGTTCAAGTTCCCGAAGGACAAACAGATGTTTGCTGTGCTTCTGGTGTTGAAATTGAAATTGAAATTGAAATAAGTTTATTGATGGAAAATACACACAAAGGGATGAGGTAGCTCAAGCTATTCTCACCCCGTTCAGTACATATACACACATCACAAACCATAAACATATTACCAAACATTCTGAGCCTCTGGTGTTGGGTCTCCAGTTATGTCCATTCGCAAGTCTTTGTTTTTCAGGAGTTGGAAGTTGCCTTCCCTTCATCCCATACTATATGAGGTTTTCTTAATCTAATGCCTCTTCCATAACCTTGCATTTGTCAGGGTTGAAGTCTAGTAGCCATTTCTCAGACCATCTCTGGAGATTGTCTAGGTCATCTTGTAATTTTTGTACATTCTTCTTCAGTTCCAATTCGACACATTAGCTTAGCATCGTCAGCAAACAGGGAATGAGCTTACTCCCTCTTGTTAGATCGTATACCTAAATTAGGAACAGGATTGTCCCTAGTGCCGATCCACGAGGTGTGTATTCTCACCTAAATGTGCTTGCAGGGGTCAAATTAGGCTCCTGCCCCGCCTTCCGAACGGCCTTAGATTAATGTAATGACTCATTTCTCACGCTTTTATCGTATTCACATTTACAATTTTGTATCGAATTGTTTTTTTTAATCAAATCGAATTGGAGTTCCTTTCTTTCACTCTTGCCTGCATCTCCAGCTTGTGCACTAGCCTCTAGTATGGTACTGTGTCAAAGGCTTTCTGGCAATCCAAAATATGCAGTCTGCCCACCCCTCTCCTTCTTGCCTGATTTTTGTTGCCTGGTCGTAGAATTCAATGTACATTAATGACACTGTGTAGAAGACACATCGAACACTTTATGTAAGGCATACGTAAATTCTGTGTATCTATGTATTTACGTATATAGGTTAGCTTAGCATTTTAAAAGCACCGACTCACCTTCAATGGTTGATTGTTCAATAAACCCTTGAAATATATGTTTAACACATCTCTAACCCTGTCCATGGAGGACAGAAGAAATGTATATATGGTGGTTAGCATTGTAAATGTCTGGCCACGTCTGTGGTAGAAAATAATAAAAAAATAAAAAAAAAATAAAAAAAAAAATCAATCCTGTGAGGCAGGACTTGCCATCCCTGAACCCATGCTGATGTTGTGTTACAAAGTTCTTTCGCTCCAGATGTTCCACCAGCTTTTTTTCGCACAATCTTCTCCATCAGCTTGTATGGTACGCAAGTTAGGGACACTGGCCTGTAGTTCAGTGCCTCCTATCTACCTCCCTTCTTGTAAATCGGGACTACATTAGCCGTCTTCCCAATTTTTGCAGTTCACCTTTTACTAGTGATTTGTTATGCACTATGGAGAGGAACACACACACACACCGGTTGATTGACAGTTGAGAGGCGGGACCAAAGAGCCAGAGCTCAACCCTGCAAGCACAATTAGGTGAGTACACACAGTGCGTGCGCGCACGCACTGTGTGTGTTTGTGTGTACGTACGTGCATATGCACGTTTGTTGGGTTATGAGATGGTAGTGGGGATGTCGAGGGACTTCTCTATAATACCGATGCCTGCTGGGGGTGCTACGGGCTCACCATAGCCCGTGCTACTTGGAACTTCTTGTTCCAGGTAGCGAATCTTTAACAACAACAACAACAACGATGCCTGCTGTTCTACTGTGGTGTTCTGGGGGCCACACTCAGATGGACATGTCTCCTCTGGATATCTAACAGGGAGGCCTGGTCGATGACCGGGCCGCGGGGACGATAAGCCCCGGAAGCACCTCAAGGTACTACATTTGCTCGGGTATTTGTATGGTAATGATGGCATGGAGAACACTGCCATGGGTATTTATGATGCTGACCCCAGCCATGTGGTACTGGGGCGGTGGAGGCTGGGTAGAGATGACCGAAAGGGAGAGAGGGTGGGAGGTAGGGAAGGTAGGAGGTAAGGGAGGTAGGGAAGGTGGGAGGTAAGGGAGGTAGGAAAGGTGGGGAAGGTGGATGGGTTATTCAGGTGGCGAGTAAGCAGGTGTTTATTAGGAATCTGTTCATATTCTATTAAATTGCATTTCTTAACACCATTATAGCTCACAGGTATTGTGGTGGGAGCCCCAATAACTCATGTATCGCGACTACTGTTGCTATGCTTTTTGCTGCAAAGGACAACCGGACAATGACCCACGTAGTGTTTCCTCCTCCAACCTATTGTCATCACCCATTCCAGCCCATGAACTCCCTTCAACCACCCACGCCCAACCACCCACATTTCTCACACTCTCAGCTCATTTAGCTAATCGTAATATAATGAACCCCGTCACACGTGGGGCGATGAGGACCCTCTCATCTCATTATTGGTTGTTACGGCCCAGTCGACGCTCTTGTTGTTAGTGAGTTATGGCGGCTGTGAACAGATGGTGGTGGCCACGACCACCACGTCCAGTGGTGGCGGACTTGGTGGTCCCCCGCGGTCAGTGCCCAAACTCCTGCTGGTCCGGGCAATGACCGCGGTTCATCTTTTATTCCCAATGTTTTTCATTTTTTTCCACGTTTCTAAAACTGGAAGAAAACGGAGGAAATTAAGAGCCTCAACTAATATTTAGTTTTTTGTATAATTTTGCAATGAAACAAAATATCAGATTGTCATTAAAAAGTGTATACAAAGTGAGTTATGTAATTAAAAAATTATATTGTTAAGGATATATGACACTCCATTGTTGACAGGAAAATTAAAAACTCCTTAAACTCCAATTTTGAGATTTAATTTTCCTGTCTTCGCTAATTTTTTCCAATTTTGATGACATTTTACACAATTTAATTTTTTTTCGCAATAAACATTCAAACAAGTTATACATACGCCCCGGGCAACGTTTAAGCAAAATATTATTTAATAGATTTTTTTTTACAAATTCTAAATTAATTTATTTTGTATTAATTAAAAATGTGTTAAATTAACTCAAGACATTTATTGCAATTTTTTTGCTCTGTTCAGTGATGCCAACACATGATTTTTCAATAATATTTTCTTGCTAAGACACTTTAAGTAAGGCAAACAGCCAATAAAGAAAATATCGAATCTTAAAAATATTGATACGTGTTTGTTATGTGGGGTTTAAGTGGTTGTTACAGTAAGCAAACAAACTAGAATGAGGAAATACAAATAAATACAAATCTGAAACGCGATTACATAGAATTTTGAAGAATGACTGTTAAACTGACAATTTATCTTTACATGAACTTCAGGCTGCATTAGCGGGTTTAAAGGACGTAATTAAGAAAGAGATGTGCTCTTTACACACAGAAATCACAATAACATGATGTATCAAATGAACGTATCCACAAGGGCCGTGACGAGGTTTCGAACCCACGTCCGAGAGCATCCCAGACGCTGCCTTAATCGACTGAACTACGACATGGTATAATATTACAACCAGAAATTCTACAGAATTTACTTGGATTTGTGTCTCGGAGAGGCTGCAGGAGCCAAGTAAATTCAGTAGAATTTCTGGTTGCAATTCTTATACCATGTCGTAGCTCAGTCGACTAAGGCAGTGTCTGGGATGCTCTCGGATGCAGGTTCGAATCCTCGTCACGGCCCTTGTGGATTTGTTCAGATGTTCTCTTTTTATCTATTGCAGAGGAGCGTTAGAGTCATTAAATAGTAGAAGACTAGTATATTGTGGACGAATGAAGAGAGTTCATTAGGAAAGACAAAATAAGATACATTTATATACATGTAAAATAACACCTGTGGGAGCCAGTCGGCCGAGCGGACAGCACGCTGGACTTGTGATCCTGTGGTCCTGGGTTCGATCCCAGGCGCCGGCGAGAAACAATGGGCAGAGTTTCTTTCACCCTATGCCCCTGTTACCTAGCAGTAAAATAGGTACCTGGGTGTTAGTCAGCTGTCACGGGCTGCTTCCTGGGGGTGGAGGCCTGGTCGAGGACCGGGCCGCGGGGACACTAAAAAGCCCCGAAATCATCTCAAGATAACCTCAAGAAGAGAGGACCGGGCCGCGGGGACACTAAAAAAAAAAAAAGCCCCGAAATCATCTCAAGATAACCTCAAGATAATCTCAAGATAACCTCAAGATAATCTCAAGATAACCTCAAGATAACCCCTCACAGTAGGGATATTGTTAAACGAGGCTGGTGGTTGACCAGACCACACACTAGAAGGTGAAGGGACGACGACGTTTCGGTCCGTCCTGGACCATTCTCAAGTCGATTGGTGGTGCTTTAGCAGAGTCTGATATCAGACTTGTTATCAGATTTGTCTGACTTGGTCTCTTTTGCTGACTTGTAGTGACTTTTGATCCCTTTTTTTGATTCCTGACTGTTATCGCATCGACAACAGCTTGTCTTATATCTCGCTTAACTCTGAAACAAATTACGAGGTGGATTAATGTGATTAATGTGATTAATGTGACCCAGGAGGAATTCAATGACCTCCCCTTAAGTCTGCACTCTTTCTCAGACTTTCCTTGAGGATCAAAGCCTACTCCTCGAACATTTCTACAAGATCAACATCTAAAACCTTATAACAAATTATAAATAACCTGCTCGCTGCTTGGAGTAAAGGGTTTAGAATCTCTCTTGTATGGATACCATCTCAAATGTAACACATGATCATGTCACAGGCATTTCAGCCAAATTAGCACATAACAAAGATGAAACGGAATTAGACCTGAGGTATCTCTATTTCTGTTGTTTTGATTATATTGTTCGAAACGTTCAGATCTGATAGAGAAATTATTGGCCTCCACAGGTCTGATAGCACAGTATAAAAGTATATGATTTGTTTAGTTCCGAAACCTTGTCAGGATCAGGTTGGGCTACCGTTACCTGTGGCAGGTGGCTACAGGGCTACCGTTACCTGTGGCAGGTGGCTACAGGGATACCGTTACCTGTGGCAGGTGGCTACAGGTAACGAATTTCCCAATCCTGAGCACTCCAGGTGCGAGTTCTGTGAGCAGGAACTGCGGCATGATCTCCCACACTACATCACTGAATGCTTAGTTATTAGACCATTCAGACCTGCCGGTATGAAGTACCTGGAGCTTTGTAAATCATGTTAACTCTCGTGTTATTGATGTATGCAGAGTTTGTGAGTGCAGACTTCAGGTCATATGACCCTGTATGGCTATACCCATCCTGTGTGATGGGGATTTTAGTATAGCAAACCATGTAACTGTCCTTATACCTGGATTGTACTTGCATAGGGTTCTGGGAGTTCTTCTGCTCCCCAAGCCCGGTCCTTTACTTGTGAAAGCTTGGTCCAAACTGTCCTTATACCTGGATTGTACCTGCGTAGGGTTCTGGGAGTTCTTCTACTCCCCAAGCCCGGTCCTTTGCTTGTGAAAGCTTGGTCCAAACTGTCCTTATACCTGGATTGTACCTGCATAGGGTTCTGGGAGTTCTTCTACTCCCCAAGCCCGGTCCTTTACTTGTGAAAGCTTGGTCCTAACTGTCCTTATACCTGGATTGTACCTGCATAGGGTTCTGGGAGTTCTACTCCCCAAGCCCGGTCCTTTACTTGTGAAAGCTTGGTCCAACAGGCTGTTGCTTGGAGCGGCCCGCAGGCCTACATATCCACTACAGCCCTGTTGGTCCGGCACATCTTGAAGAAACCCATATAGTTTTCTCTAAAAGGTGTCCACGATTGTTCAGGTAATATTTATTTTACTCAGTGGGAGGACGTTGAACAACCGTTGACCTCTGATGTTCATACAGTGTTCTCTGATTGTGCCTATGGCACCCCTGCTCTTCACTGGTTCTATTCTGCATTTTCTTCCATATTGTTCACTCCAGCATAGTCTAAGCCTAAGGTAACTGCATAAAGGCTGAAGTTCACAAGATAAACACACTAACTGCCACCCCCCTCTACCTATTCCCACGTACACAAAATGGGCAGACACTACCACCTTCCCCCCCCCCTACCCATCCCCATGTACAGAAGATGGGCACACGAACACATGTACACAGGACACGACCCCTCCTCCCATTCCCATCCCCCACATACAAATCCAATTGTAACGACAATGGGGCGACCGTTTAACCTAGCCGTGTCTTCCTCCCGTCCCTATTGTGTAGGGGGCCGGCGTAACACGACTAATACTGATGGCACAATAATAACGCCGGCCCCAGGAACCCTCCTCGCGACGCCTCCCAACCCGACCCTCCCAACCCGACCCTCCAACCCGACCCTCCAAATTCGTCCTCCCTCTCTATACTGCCCTATTCCCACTCCTTCTATATCCTTTTCTCTTGCTTCCTAATCATCTCCTATTTCCTGTATGGTGCAAGGATAGTTAGTTTAGTTCATTTATTATGCACCCCATACCCATCTTGTGGGGGTAGTGGAAAGGGTTACAGAGGCACATAATGGGCTCAGGGACTGAACCACACAATTCATTTAGCTAAGCAAGTTACAATCTTGATGAGCTAGTTACAAAATTCAATATAAGTCGTCACATCAACAATGGGTTCGAGATCGACCTCAAGTACAGGTTCTAAATTAAGCAACTGACATATGTGGAGAGCTAGTGTCAAAATTTATATGTTTGTCCTGCACACCGCCCCCCATCCAGTGGACAGCGGTGGATAGGTTACAATCACTCAGTTACTACCTACAGTTAGCAAACTGGGGATTTTGGCTAAAATTTCTGGTAGCAGATCATTTTGAATGAAATATTTACACATCGCTGGAACATTGGTTATAGAATTGTCTCTAAATTCACGTATCTTTTCGCACTCCATCACATAGTGACGGAGGGTGTGCGAATAATTTTGTTGACACAGTTTACATTTGGTCAGGTCTACATCGGCAGATAATGAGAATTCCCAGAGATACTTGTAACCGAGTCTAAGCCGAGCAGCAGTAACATCTAGAAGTCTGCTGATTTTATTGGATGATCCATAGATGTGTGGCTCCTCTTGCATGATAGTATGATGATAGATGGAATTACTGGTGTCAATTTCACTTTGCCTCAGATCTACAAGATCTTGTTGAAGTTCTCGGTGTACTTCTGCTCTCAGATTGCTCATTGACAATCCAAGGTTACACTCAACGGCTCCTTTAAAGGCAGATTCTTTGGCTAACTTATCAGCTCTATCATGCATTCGGAGGACAACATGAGATGGAGACCACATGAAATGGACTCTGTTACCATCCTTAGTAATTTTGTTGTATTTGTGTCTAGCTTCTATATGCTCTATATGCTATATGCTATATGCTTCTATATGCTATCTATATGCTCCAGCAGGAAAGTTAAATTATATTGATCTTCCGGCCTGCGCTCAAGCCACCATCATTCTTGGCGACTACAATGCAAGGATATATTGAACGTAATACAATATATTCCCCTACACTTGCGCCTTATTATCTCCCGTTTTCTTTTCAGTGAGCTACTAACAATTCGTTTTGCCTACCAGTTGTCTATTACTGCTAAGTGAACAGATGTATTAGTTTAAAGAATTCGTGTTGCGCCATTTCTGTCCTGCCAGGGAATCGAACCCGGTACTTACGATTGTGAGTCAGGAACGAACCCTGCTGTGCCTACTATTGGTCAAACGTACAAAAATGGACGGTTTCATAACAAAATGATCACATTTGCACTATTATTTTTGTAAAAGGCAGGAGAAAGGAAAACAAGCTTAGTATATTCTTGTAATAATTACGTCTGAAATGGCATATATGAGGCTTAGGATAGCTTAAGTAGGCCTAGAGTACATTAGACTTGCCATGTGGAGTATTCCAGTAGGACAGAATAGGATTTTTTTTTGGGGGGGAGGGTAAAACCCTTCAATTTTGTAAGTTCGTCTAATAGTGACTGTTGGTACTATTATTTAAAGAGAGGGTATCTTTTATCTATAATTGCCTATCACTTCTCTGGCATACGGATCCCATCAGTGGCCACCAATCTCTTATCCTAAACTGATGTGACCATCAATCTCTTATCCTAAACTGATGTGGCCATCAATATCTTATTCTAAACTTATGTGGCCATCAATCTCATATCCTAAACTGATGTGGCCATCAATCTTTTATACTAAACTGATGAGGCCATCAATCTCTTATCCAAAACTGATGTGGCCATCAATCTCATATCCAAATTGATGTGGCCATCAATCTCTTNTGCTCGCTGCTTGGAGTAAAGGGTTTAGAATCTCTCTTGTATGGATACCATCTCAAATGTAACACATGATCATGTCACAGACATTTCAGCCAAATTAGCACATAACAAAGATGAAACGGAATTAGACCTGAGGTATCTCTATTTCTGTTTGTTTTGATTATATTGTTCGAAACGTTCAGATCTGATAGAGAAATTATTGGCCTCCACAGGTCTGATAGCACAGTATAAAAGTATATTATTTGTTTAGTTCCGAAACCTTGTCAGGATCAGGTTGGGCTACCGTTACCTGTGGCAGGCGGCTACCAGGTAACGAATCTCCTAATCCTGAGCACTCCAGGTGCGAGTTCTGTGAGCAGGAACTGCGGCATGATCTCCCACACTACATCACTGAATGCTTAGTTATTAGACCATTCAGACCTGCCGGTATGAAGTACCTGGAGCTTTGTAAATCATGTTAACTCTCGTGTTATTGATGTATGCAGAGTTGTGAGTGCAGACTTCAGGTCATTGACCCTGTATGGCTATACCCATCCTGTGTGATGGGATTATAGTATTGCAAACTATGTAAATGTCCTTATACCTGGATTGTACCTGCATAGGGTTCTGGGAGTTTTTCTACTCCCCAAGCCCGGCCCTTTACTTGTGAAAGCTTGGTCCAAACTGTCCTTATACCTGGATTGTACCTGCATAGGGTTCTGGGAGTTCTCCACTCCCCAAGCCCGGTCCTTTACTTGTAAAGCTTGGTCCAAACTGTCCTTATACCTGGATTGTACCTGCATAGGGTTCTGGGAGTTCTTCTACTCCCCAAGCTCGGTCCTTTACTTGTGAAAGCTTGGTCCAATAGTCTGTTGCTTGGAGCGGCCCGCAGGCCTACATACCCACCACAGCCCGGTTGGTCCGGCACATCTTGAAGAAAGCCATATAGTTATCTCTGAAAGGTGTCCACGATTGTTCAGGTAATATTTATTTTACTCAGTGGGAGGACGTTGAACAACCGTGGACCTCTGATGTTTATACAGTGTTTCTGATTGTGCCTATGGCACCCCTGCTCTTCACTGGTTCTATTCTGCATTTTCTTCCATATTGTTCACTCCAGTATAGTCTAAGCCTAAGGTAACTGCATAAAGGCTGAAGTTCACAAGATAAACACACTAACTGCCACCCCCTCTACCTATTCCCACGTACACAAAATGGGCAGACACACTACCACCTTCCCCCCCCCCTACCCATCCCCATGTACAGAAGATGGGCACACGAACACATGTACACAGGACACGACCCCTCCTCCCATTCCCATCCCCCACATACAAATCCAATTGTAACGACAATGGGGCGACCGTTTAACCTAGCGTGTCTTCCCCCCGTCCCTATTGTGTAGGGGGGCCGGCGTAACACGACTAATACTGATGGCACAATAATAACGCCGGCCCCAGGAACCCCTCCTCGCGACGCCTCCCAACCCGACCCTCCCAACCCGACCCTCCCAACCCGACCCTCCAAATTCGTCCTCCCTCTATACTGCCCTATTCCCACTCCTTCTATACCTTTCTCTTGCTTCCTAATCATCGCCTATTTCCTGTATGGTGCAAGGATTATTGAACGTAATACAATATTTCCCCTACACTTGCGCCTTTTTATCTCCCGTTTTCTTTTCAGTGCCTAGCTACTAATGATTCGTTTTGCTCTGATCTCTAACCCTGTCCATGGAGGACAGAAGAAAATGTATATATGCTGGTTAGCATTGTAAATGTGTGGCCACGTCTGTGGTAGAAAATAATAAAAAAACAAAAAAACAAAAAAATCGTTTTGCCTACCAGTTGTCTATTTACTGCTAGGTAAACA
This sequence comes from Procambarus virginalis, assembly GCA_020271785.1. Taxonomy (NCBI): domain Eukaryota; kingdom Metazoa; phylum Arthropoda; class Malacostraca; order Decapoda; family Cambaridae; genus Procambarus; species Procambarus virginalis. The sequence goes on from WNGS01039543.1 coordinate 2,804,829, forward strand.
GATGTATTAGTTTAAAGAATTCGTGTTGCGCCATTTCTGTCCCGCCAGGGAATCGAACCCGGTACTTACGATTGTGAGTCAGGAACGAAGCCTGCTGTGCCTACTATTGGTCAAACGTACAAAATGGACGGTTTCATAACAAAATGATCACTTTGCACTATTAATTTGTTAAAAGGCAGGAGAAAGGAAAACAAGCTTAGTATATTCCTGTAATAATTACGTGTGAAATGGCATATATGAGGCTTAGGATAGCTCATATAGGCCTAGAGTACATTAGACTTGCCATGTGGAGTATTCCAGTAGGACAGAATAGGATTTTTTTTTGGGGGGGAGGGGTAAACCCTTCAATTTTGTAAGTTCGTCTAATAGTGACTGTTGGTGCTATTATTTAAAGAGAAGGTATCTTTTATCTATAATTGCCTATCACTTCTCTGGCATACGGATCCCATCAGTGGCCACCAATCTCTTATCTAAACTGATGTGACCATCAATCTCTTATCCTAAACTGATGTGGCCATCAATATCTTATCCTAAACTTATGTGGCCATCAATCTCATCCTAAACTTATGTGGCCATCAATCTCATATCCTAAACTGATGTGGCCATCAATCTTTAATACTAAACTGATGAGGCCATCAATCTCTTATCCAAACTGATGTGACCATCAGTCTCTTATACTAAACTGATGAGGCCATCAATCTCTTTCCAAAACTGATGTGACCATCAATCTCTTATCGAAAACTGATGTGACCATCAGTCTCTTATCCTAAACTGATTGCATTAATTAGTGCAATATTTTTCTTTACTCCTTGTTCTGTGTCACGTACACTTCCTACCTTCTGTCTCTTTGTCCACACGCTTCCTATCATCTCCTGCCTCTGTGTCACACGCTTCCATCATCTCCTGTCTCTGTGTCACACGCTTCCTATCATCTCCTGCCTCTGTGTCACACGCTTCCTATCATCTCCTGTCTCTGTGTCACACGCTTCCTATCATCTCCTGCCTCTGTGTCACACGCTTCCTATTATCTCCTGTCTCTGTGTCACACGCTTCCTATCATCTCCTGCCTCTGTGTCACACGCTTCCTATTATCTCCTGTCTCTGTGTCACACGCTCCTATTATCTCCTGTCTCTGTGTCACACGCTTCCTATTATCTCCTGTCTCTGTGTCACACGCTTCCTATTATCTCCTGTCTCTGTGTCACACGCTTCCTATTATCTCCTGTCTCTGTGTCACACGCTCCCTATTATCTCCTGTCTCTGTGTCACACGCTTCCTATTATCTCCTGTCTCTTTGTCACACGCTTCCTATTATCTCCTGTCTCTGTGTCACACGCTTCCTATCATCTCCTGTCTCTGTGTCACACGCTTCCTATCATCTCCTGTCTCTTTCTCGTGCTTCAAGTTGAATCATTCTGTTTCCTGCTACCCCCCTCCCCCCCCCCCCCCGCCCAGTAGGTCTTGCTCCTGCTACTTGCCAGTATCGGAAAGGCTACTTCCTGTCACTTTCCTGATAGGCTACTTCCGGCCACTTTTTGGTAGGCTTTTGTTGCAGATTAGTTCTTCCTGTTGAGCTTTGCCTCGTTCTGCTGCAACGGTGTAACGCAGCTAGGTGACATCACTCACACACACGCACGCACGCGTGTGCGTCAAACTTAGGCGCCTGGTGGCTGAGTCAAAACGCTCTGGATGCGTACGCTAATAGATGATGTACGTACGTAAATCCACGCTAATTGTTGTAGCGTAGATCTAGGGACCGGGGATCAATCCCCGGCGATGGCGGAAACAAATAGGCAATTTCTTTCACCCTGATGCTCCTGTTCACCTAGCAGTAATTAGGTACTGGTACCTGGAAAATAGGTAATAGGCATCATGTCAACAGCTGCTACGGGCTGCTTCCTGGGGGGGGGGGTGAAATCAGTTGATTTATTGACAGTAGAGAGGCGGGACCAAAGAGCCAGAGCTCAACCCCGGTAAGCACAATAGGTGAATACACACAACAAACTTACTTAAAACACACAACGAAACAGAATCCATATATCAATATTCACGTAAATTCACTCGTCAAACTGTCCAATTTGTGATGGGAAATGGAGACTGGAATTCAGCTCCCGCCACCATCCCTTGAATATTAATCGCTGGACACCATACATCACTGTACTATGGTGTGGTCTGTGGTCACCATACATCACCGTCCTACGGTGTGTCCTCTAATTGTTGTTTTGCTTGTGCATAAGTGTGAGATGTCGATGAGAGATGGCGTTTCCGACTGGCACTCATAGGAAGGAGACTGGCACTCATAGGAAGGAGACTGGCACTCACAGGGGAAGGACTGGCCCTCACAGACAGAAGGGAGCATGACCCTCACAGCCAGAAGGCACTTCCAAGACAAACACGCATCAGCTGTTGGAATATATTAAAAGTTTGAGGAATTCTAAGCAGCAAGATCGGTCGCCCCCAGGCCCGAGTGAGCTGTTTTTTTACTGCTCGTGTAGATGACCGTGATGACGAGAACTAGCAAACGTACGACACGGGCTGGAACAGCTGGAACACGTGTAGTACCAGACGGAACAGGCATGATGTGATCCAGTCTCATGTGGGTGGTTGTGGAGCGACAGCCTCGCTTCCTGCTTGTTCACTCCCCCTCAGATGGTCCAAGTGAAGGGGCATTGTTCCTACACGATCGCCTGTGTGGGTAACACAGGATCACAGCACCAGATATCCTACACCAGCCAAAAGTCAATGATCAGTTCAGGAACCATAAATAGGAAGCATTCAGGTCATTGTACAGTTCATTAGACGTGAGACAAGGTTTTGGCTAATATGCTGCCCCTTCCTGGAACCTCCCTTAATAGGTACTACTAAAGGATCTGGAAAAAAAGTTTCAAGGTTTGCAACGCGGGTCGCTCCAGAATTGTGAGAGGGAATGGGTATGAGGAGAGAGAGAGAGAGGAAAGAGCCGAGAACGAGCGTGAGTAGAAGACGAGCGCAGGAGGGGGATGTGGGGGGCAGGTAGATGAGTAGCAGAGAGGAGCGGCCTGATGTTGGAGGGTTTGGGGACAGTCGCACGACGTACATAGAGGATGATGGACAGAGAGGATGGAATCCGGGAGGAGGGAAGACCGACGAGAGGACAGCAGCGTACGACTGGATAGGTAGATTACAGAAAATTATTTATATTGACTGACAGTGGGTAACGAAGAATGACTCAATAATGGAATACCATAGATCCGAAATAAAACGAAGAATTGAATGAAAACAGAACATGAAGCATTCTAGAAGGCGAAACTCCTATACTTTCTTCAAAACGTAGATTAACAAAACACAGGATCGGGAGTCGCCAGACAATAAAGCTGGTGGATAAGGGCAGGGTTCCAAGCAGCGCCACAGTGGACAGCGCAGGTGCAAATATCCGAGTACAAACTCATACAAACCGGCAGGAGCTGACACCCAAAAACAGAGAGCTGCGTCATACCTTGAGACATTAGACAAAGCATACACTCGATGTATAGATTCAGTCTACTCGGAAAATAAGTTCCAAGTAGCGGCACGGGCTATGTGAGCCCGTAACGGTTACCCCACGCTCCTGTGACCAGGTAAGTAGACCGGGCTATGGTGAGCCCGTAGTGGTCCTTACCTGGCACCAGGAGCGGGGTTGCGAGAGCACGAGCATTTACCCTTTGATTGGGATTGATCTTACACACTCAACACAGCTGCACGTTGACACTTGATTCTGAGTGCAAGAGTACACGCACTTTTCACTCAGTGTGTGAATCCCTATATGATTTTTTTCATTTAGAGATTTTTGATCCGATTCTGTTACATGGCGTTGTTGTACGAGTAGTGAACACGTTTATGAGCTGAAGTTAAGAGACAGTTGAAGGCAATTCAGTAAACAGTTTCCCAACCATGTACATGCAATAACGCATAGGTTACCGCCTTTTTAAACTTGAAACTGATTCGCCACCAAACTTTTCATTGAGGTGTCAACTAGATTTTTAAATAGACCATTAATGAGTAAGGAGATTTAGAAATTGAGGCGTTCTTGAAATTACGCTTAGCTGAAGGTGAACCCAAAGGTTAATAATCTTTGCTTCAAGTAACATATAGGTAAGAAACTACAAGTGTAAAACACACACACACAAAGACTGGACACACGGTATTGACAGTTGAGAGTCGGGTCAAAGAGCTCGAGCTCAACCTCCACAAGCAAAACAGAATGAGTACCAACTATGTGAGACACACACACACCCACTGTACAAACCACGCAAACACCCAACCCCTTCCCAATAATGTTATTCCATCATAGCTCTATTAAATTGGGCACCCCCTAGCACATGAGTGGTTCACATTTCGTGAATTACATTAGGAAATGACACACAGTTTACTGTATCGTGAATATCGAGAAATTGAAACTCCCTGCCTAACTTTTCATATTAAAGTTGCTAATGAGAATAGGCGAATAGAAGGTAAATTAAAGCTAGATTATATGTATATATGGAAATTCGTCCTGGTTAATGTGGATTGG
>WNGS01039543.1:2817662-2833249 GCA_020271785.1 Procambarus virginalis
TGTTTATGACGTATTAGAACGTTTGTACAACTTGCTATATTGGTTGTTATAACTGGTTAGGTGGTGTTAAAACTTGTTCGAACGTTGTACCAGCGTCGTAGTTTCGGTGTGTGTTTGGCGGGTATACATCACAAGAACGTGTGATGTATAGCCGTGGCGCCTTCATCCCCTCCACGACAGCAATCAAACACCTACAGCCACCGTTCACCCTCCTCACACTTGCGGCTCGTGGCCTCCTGCTGCTAGTCCAGCTCCACGCATCACACTATCTCCCTCTCTATACAGGCGAGGAGTCACAATAACGTGGCTGAAGTATGTTGACCAGACCACACACTAGAAGGTGAAGGGACGACGACGTTTCGGTCCGTCCTGGACCATTCTCAGTCGAATCGACTTGAGAATGGTCCAGGACGGACCGAAAAGTCGTCGTTCTTCACCTTCTAGTGTGTGGTCTGGTCAACTAGCGCCCTCTCACTATCCTCTAGAACCTCCAGAAGACGCGAATGATTAATGGCATGGATCTTGCCTGCTCATTTTTTGTTTATTAATGTATGAGGTACATCTGCATTAGTACAGCTGCCCTAGACTATATGAAGTGGAGTACAGTGTGTCAAAAAAGCTAACTAGGTGATGTTAAAAAATCCCCATCACACAGGATGGTTAGTCATACAGAGGCATGTGATAAGCAGTCTACACTGGCAGACTCCGGATGCATTTTGAGGATATCAACAACACAAGATTGGATAAGGCAGCAGTGGTAATAAAAGTCCCCATCACACAGGATGGTTAGTCATACAGAGGCATGTGATAAGCAGTCTGCACTGGCAGACTCCGGATGCATTTTGAGGATATCATCAACACAAGAGTGAATAAGGCAGCAGAGGTAATAAAAATCCCCATCACACAGGATGGTTAGTCATACAGAGGCATGTGATAAGCAGTCTGCACTGGCAGAATCCGGATGCATTTTGAGGATATCATTAACACAAGATTGAATAAGGCAGCAGTGGTAATAAAAATCCCCATCACACAGGATGGTTAGTCATACAGAGGCATGTGATAAGCAGTCTGCACTGGCAGACTCCGGATGCATTTTGAGGATATCATCAACACAAGAGTGAATAAGGCAGCAGAGGTAATAAAAATCCCCATCACACAGGATGGTTAGTCATACAGAGGCATGTGATAAGCAGTTTGCACTGGCAGAATCCGGATGCATTTTGAGGATATCATCAACACAAGATTGAATAAGGCAGCAGTGGTAACAAAGCCTTGCTTTCTCATAGTCTTGCTCAACTGAGGCATTCTACGTACCCACCACCCGGCGTCTCTGACGGGTCCTCAGCTACCCTCTTGATTGTGTTCATGGTGATTGTGAAGCCCAGACACTGAATGATGCGTATAGTCCGAGGAGCTTCACAATTCTCCCACACAAAAACTGCAAGTGACATTCCAATGTTTCTTAATCGACTTCAAAAAAAAGGAACATTTATGAAACTTTAAATGTTTCTGTATTTTATACCTCTTAATATATTTAGACTTTAATATATTTAGTCCCTAAATATCTTAATATATTTAGACTTTAATATATTTAGTCCCTAAATATCTTAATATATTTAGACCTTAATATATTTAGATCCTAAATATCTTAATATATTTAGTCCTTATTTCTGTCTGTACCCAACCAGCTGGGCTGGACGGTAGAGTGATGGTCTTGCTGCTTGCAGGTCGGCGTCCAATCCTTGACTGTCCAAATGGTTGGGCACCATTCCTTTCCCTCGTCCCATCCCAAAATCCTTATCCTTTCCAAGTGCTAGATAGTCATAATGGCGTAGTGCTTTCTACTGACAATTATACCTCTGGATACCTGATCAACCAGGTTGTGACTCATACGTCAGGCTGCGAGCAGCCGCGTCCAACAACAACCTGGTTGACCAGTCCAGCAACGGAGGAGGCCTGGTCGACGACGACCGGGCCGCGGGGACGCTAACCCCCGAAACCTTCTCAAGGTAACCTCAAGGTAAGGTACCTTTTGTCCCTACAAATTCTGGCATCAAGCCAGAATAGCCTCCCAACAAAAGCCAAAGTCGTAAGAAAGACTTACGGAAAACTTATCATCTCTATTAATTATATGACTATTTAGCAGACAGAAATTCTTTGTCCGACCGACGTAGACAACCGCTCCGATGATTTAGAGCTTCCGTCTACTTCCGAAGTTCGTTGTCTTCTACGACAACATACGGCTGCAGAGGCTCTTCCTCCCGTGTTCAAGGTGGAGGCGACACATCTGTTACTATAATGGCTGCAGATGTCGGCTAAACGACTGGAGAAAAACACCATTGCCGTTATTAATGGCTCTATAACTCCACAATTAAGCTTCGGTGAGTTGTGACGTTGTACCAGAGATGTCGTTCCTGTACCGGGGATGGTACCTGGAGAACGGGCCTGTACCGGGAACGATATCTGGAGAACGGATCTGTACCGGGGGTGATATCTGGAGAACGGGTCTGTACCGGGGGTGATATCTGGAGAACGGGTCTGTACCGGGGGTGATATCTGGAGAACGGGTCTGTACCGGGGGTGATATCTGGAGAACGGGTCTGTACCGGGGGTGATATCTGGAGAACGGGTCTGTACCGCGGACGATATCTGGAGAACGGGTCTGTACCGCGGACGATATCTGGAGAACGGGTCTGTACCGGGGGTGATATCTGGAGAACGGGTCTGTACCGGGGGTGATATCTAGAGAACGGGTCTGTACCGGGGATGATATCTAGAGAACGGATCTGTACCGGGAACGATACCTAGAGAACGGGTCTGTACCGGGAACGATACCTAGAGAACGGGTCTGTACCGGGAACGATACCTAGAGAACGGGTCTGTACCGGGAACGATACCTAGAGAACGGGTCTGTACCGGGAACGATACCTAGAGAACGGGTCTGTACCGGGAACGATACCTAGAGAACGGGTCTGTACCGGGAACGATACCTAGAGAACGGGTCTGTACCGGGAACGATACCTAGAGAACGGGTCTGTACCGGGAACGATACCTAGAGAACGGGTCTGTACCGGGGACGATACCTAGAGAACGGGTCTATACCGGGAACGATACCTGTAGAACGGGTCTATACCGGGAACGATACCTGTAGAACGGGTCTATACCGGGAACGATACCTGTAGAACGGGGGTTGGTGCCCAAGACACGGCAGGCGTTTCCTCTCTGGATCGCTACTCTGAGACGCTCACAACAAACATTTGTAATGTCCTGTACATGAAACGTTCTGTACAAAATTGTTAAAATGCACGTTCGGTACATTTGATTTTTAAAGGCACAGTCTGTACATAAGACTTAAAAAGGTTCGTTCTGTAATAGTGGTTTTAAAGGCCTTGGGCGTCACTACATTTTCAGAAGAAAAAGGCTGATGGAGGTATTTTTGGAAGTCCGCTAACGCTGATCTTTACGCGCGAAAAATACCAATCGAACGTAAATTTCGCTTCCTGGAAATAGAATTCATGGCGTGAAATTCCAGCTTTGAGGTAGTAAAGGCTGCAGTGTACTCACCTATTTGTAGTCACCTATTTGTGCCTGCAGGATCGAGCATTAACTCTCGGATCTCGCCTTTCTAGTCACTCGGTTGATTACAGCTATGACACCTTTTCCATTTTCCTATCATATCTAGTTTTAAAATTATGAATAGAGTTTGCTTCCACTACCTGCTTCCTAAGTGCATTCCATGTTGACCAGACCACACACTAGAAGGTGAAAGGACGACGACGTTTCGGTCCGTCCTGGACCATTCTCAAGTCGATTGTGAGAATCTTTCAGGACAGACCGAAACGTCGTCGCCCCTTCACCTTCTAGTGTGTGGTCTGGTCAACATACTTCAGCCACGTTATTGTGACTCATCGCCTGCAAGTGCATTCCATTTTTCCACTACTCTCACGTTAAAGGAAAACTTCCGCTCGACCGCAGGGCCGAGCATTTGCTCTCAATGCCCGGCCTTTCGACCATTATTGGTTCAATGCAGTGACTCCTTTTCACTTGTTTTCCTTGTCATATTTACATTTCAAGTTGTGTATTGAATTGGCTTCGACAGCTTCTTCATTTCGTCATGTCCACTTATTTACGACTCTGAGACTGAAAAGTTCTTTCTGACATCTAACTCATCTGTGTTTCCAGTTTCCAGTTGTTCCCTCTTTCTGCTGATCCTTAATTTAAACATTGTTTCTATATCTACTTTGTTAGTCCTCCCCCTTGGTATCTTGTACGTCGTTATCGTATCTGCCCTGTTCCTTCTTTCTTGCACTGTAGAGAGGTCTAGTTCCCTCAGTCATTCTTCATAACTCAGTCAGGAAGGAGCCTTGTTACACATGTTTGGTCTTTTGAACTTTAATTCATTTTGCTTTGTGCTTCAGGTAGGGGTTCCATGCTGGGGCAGCATACTCAATAATAGGCCTCACAAGGGATGTGTAATGAGCTTGGGAAGGGATCTTTGTTCAAGTTCCCGAAGGACAAACAGATGTTTGTTGTGTGCATATGCACGTTATGAGATGGTAGTGGGGATGTCGAGGGGCTTCTCTATAATACCGATGCCTGCTGGGGGTGCTACTGGTGCTACGGGCTCACCATAGCCCGTGCTACTTGGAACTTCTTGTTCCAGGTAGCGAATCTTTAACAACAACAACAACGATGCCTGCTGTTCTACTGTGGTGTTCTGGGGGCCACACTCAGATGGACATGTCTCCTCTGGATATCTAACAGGGAGGCCTGGTAGATGACCGGGCCGCGGGGACGATAAGCCCCGGAAGCACCTCAAGGTACTACATTTGCTCGGGTATTTGTATGGTAATGATGACATGGAGAACACTGCCATGGGTATTTATGATGCTGACCACAGCCATGTGGTACTGGGGCGGTGAAGGCTGGGTAGAGATGACCGAAAGGGAGAGAGGGTGGGAGGTAGGGAAGGTAGGAGGTAAGGGAGGTAGGGAGGGTGGGAGTTAAGGGAGGTAGGGAAGATGGGGAAGGTGGATGGGTTATTCAGGTGACGAGTAAGCAGGTGTTTATTAGGAATCTGTTCATATTCTGTATTAAATTGCATTTCTTAACACCATTATAGCTCACAGGTATTATGGTGGGAGCCCCAATAACTCATGTAACGTGACTACTGTTGCTATGCTTTTTGCTGCAAAGGACAACCGGACAATGACCCACGTAGTGTTTCCTCCTCCAACCTATTACCATCACCCATTCCAACCCATGAACCCCCTTCAACCACCCACGCCCAACCACCCACATTTCTCACACTCTCAGCTCATTTAGCTAATCGNACTCTCCTACAGCCCCGCTCCTGTGCCAGGTTTGTTGCCTCTACTCTATACCTCTCATTCCCTACACCTCACATCTGTGTAACACACTTCTCTGCGGCTCACCTCACGGCTACACCACACCCAATCGTCTCAGAACTCCATCACTCAGCAACACACACGCCTCGTCCATGCCTCCCAGTCAACCAATATTCCCATCTCTCAGGATTAAACTTATGTGCACTGTGGAGTAAAGGGAAATGTTGCCCTCTCGGATATTTAATAAGGATTGAAGGACGAGACGTTGCAACAATAGCAATGTCACTGAATGTGAAGATTTTGAAGATTTAAGATGATTCACAGCACGAAATAGTGTGATGGCTGGAGCACGACAGTGCGACTCTTATATTTCTCTGAACCTCGACTAGGCCTCCACCCCCAGGAAGCAGCCCGTGACAGCTGACTAACACCCACGTACCTATTTTACTGCTAGGTAACAGGGGCATAGGGTGAAAGAAACTCTGCCCAATATTTCTCGCCGGCGCCTGGTATCGAACCCGGGCCCGCAGGATCACGAGTCCAACGTGCTGTCCGCTCGGCCGACCGGCTCCCTGCATTGTATGCCCATTGTGTACAGTATGTCCAGTGTATATACCTAGTGTGTACACCTATATGTGTATATACCCAATGCGCTAATAGTTGAATGCGTAGTGGGGGTATCGAGCTCAGAAACGGTACAACAAGCTACTCTTTAACGTTACAATCACAACAAAAACACGCGGGTTATGTGACACGAAAATTTTTTAAAATAAGATTCATTCAAGATTTTTTTTTCTCTTGACAGCTGGCTCCACTTCTCCCAACTATTCAGTAGTTCTTTTGATATCAATGGCTTCCTTATGGGCAAATAATTTTCCCTTTCCCAACCCTTCCCTCTTGCCTTTGTGTTAACAAGAGCCCATGGACGACCTGTTTTGCTCCGGGGTCTCCCATTGGTCAATGGAAGCACAGTCAAAAGCTTATAAGTATATATATCATTCGTTTTGTATTCCAGCTGGTTTTTGTACAGAGGGGAATGGGTGTGTAGAACTTGTCTGGTGGGGCAAGAATAGTGGTGTGATTTATGTAGTGGCTCGGATAGTTGGGGTTGTGTAGTGACGGACGGACGCACGGACACGGACACACATACACACATCATACACACATACACACATCATACACACATCAGACATCTCGTACCCACATGAGCCACAGAGACGTTAGAAGGAACTTTTTCAGTGTCAGAGTAGTTAACGGATGGAATGCATTAGGCAGTGATGTGGTGGAGGCTGACTCCATACACAGTTTCAAATGTAGCTATGCCGGGAGCCGGTCGGTCGTGCGGACAGCGCGCTGGACTTGTAATCTTGTGGTCCTGGGTTCGATCCCAGGCGCCAGCGAGAAACAATGGGCAGAGTTTCTTTCACTCTATGCCTCTGTTACCTAGCAGTAAAATAGGTACCTGGGTGTTAGTCAGCTGTCACGGGCTGCTTCCTGGGGGTGGAGGCCTGGTCGAGGACCGGGCCGCGGGGACACTAAAAAGCCCCGAAATCATCTCCAGATAACCTCAAGATATGATAGAGCCCAATGTTGGGCTCTATCTAAGATGAGTGTTGGGTTGAGTGAACCTCTCAGACAAGTGAGCCAGCCAGTGTTTGTTCACCTGGCCTTTCTCTAACCTTGACTGTCTCGGTTTTGCTGGTAGGGCAGGGAGGGGTAACCGCGGCTCGTGACTGTACATCACAAGGGGTCATGAAGATCTCACTTCTCACCTAGTCACTGTTTGCTAAGCACTCAACCCCTTTCCTAACACGCTCCACACCCCCCACCACACTCTTCCCTTCCCCCAACACTACCCCTCCAGTACACCCCTTCCCCCAACACTACTCCTCCAGTACACCCCTTCCCCCAACACTACCCCTCCAGTACACCCCTTCCCCCAACACTACCCCTCCAGTACACCCCTTCCCCCAACACTACTCCTCCAGTACACCCCTTCCCCCAACACTACCCCTCCAGTACACCCCTTCCCCAACACTACCCCTCCAGTACACCCCTTCCCCCAACACTACCCCTCCAGTACACCCCTTCCCCAACACTACTCCTCCAGTACACCCCTTCCCCCAACACTACCCCTCCAGTACACCCCTTCCCCCAACACTACCCCTCCAGTACACCCCTTCCCCCAACACTACCCCTCCAGTACACTAATTTCTATCACTCAGAGCAGTGTACTGAAGCCACCCTTCTCCATCACGTCCCCAACACATCTCCCTGTGGCTATCAACACCTGCCGAAGAACAACTGAGGAAATGGGGGGCTAAGGAGCTTACGCTCGACCGACCATATAGACGAGATCATCCAGGGAGTAAACATAGCCACGCTGGCACACATGGATGCATTCTGTCGCATATGTTAATATGTTGTAAGTTTACTGAGGTGCTAGTTTCTATTACAACCCCCCATGCCACCTCCCTTCAACCCCCTCCCCCCCCTTCCTCCCTCAACCCCCTTCTTCACTCCCATGCAATACCACCTCCAACCTCCCTCCCCCAATCTCCCTCAGTCTCCCCTCATTTTCTCCCGTATAAGACAGAGAAAAACGAAATTGTGAGCATTGAAAAATTACTCGTCTCTGTGGTTTTAATGCTCAGTAACTCACTGTAAACTGAAGCAGCTCACTATAACCCTAGTGCAGGAGAGACGAGAATGCATATACACTGGCTGCAATTGCAGAGATGTAGGGCCAGGTCGGTGGGAAGGGAAGGGAACTATCAGGGGGTAAAGTGCCAAGCCATTACGACTATATAGCACTGGGAAGGGGGTTAGAGTAAGGATTTGGGATGGGACGGGTGAGGGAAGGAATGGTGCTCAACCACTTGTGGACGGTCGGGGATTGAACGCCGACCTGCATGACGCGAGACCGTCGCTCTACCGTCCAGCCCAAGTGGTGGGAGAAAATGCTTAAACGTAACTTCCTTCCACCTCCTGCCCTCGGCGATACGCTCCTCTGGACTAATATGGGACATGCGCGCAGACCGACAGGGATTTGTCGGTTCCATTTGACCGACACGATTGTCGGTCAAACCGTGTGATTTGCGTAGCCGGGGGTCAAGGGAGCGTAACAACCGCTGGGACACGCGTATGACGACCAAACACGATCCAGAAGGTAGTTTAGGGACCACCTCAACTATGTGTCAAGTTGTAGGCTTCAAGTTTGCCACTTTCCAAGTTCAGTCATTGGAGGTCTTGAAGATAAATATTTAAGTTTATGCGTGTAAAGTTGTCTTAGTAAGTTCATGATGGGTGGAGGATGTGTATGAAAGGTTATGAATGGTTCAGAGTATGAAAGGTTCTTTTAAATTAAGAAAAGGCATTTTTTTTCCAAAAACCAAAAAATCTCCCTATAGGGTTCACAGTGAACCTTTTGGAAACCTTCCAGAATGATCCTTTCTGGAGAAATTTTTGTATTCTATCCTAGTTTGATCCTGATTTTAATTGTATATTGGGAATAGATTTTAGTTTATATGGTTTTCAGAGGACTCATCGAAAAGCTATAAGAAATTAATTAATTAATTAAAAGAAAAAGGTAAAATCCTTAGAAAATTTAGTTTTTAATTCATTTTATATTGTTCAGATTGATTTTTTTAACAGGGGAAGGAAATTGATCCAGGAATTGATAATTTGATAGAGCAAGTGTGACAGGTGATCAATCATTTGCTGAGGGCGCGGAGACTTGAATTGTCAACTGAACACTGTTTGGGGGGGGGGGGATGTGAACGTTCAATACCATACTAAATAGTGGAAGAGGCAGGGGGAGATGGAGGGGTGAGTGGTAGCTGGGTGGTGGCTGGGTGGTGGCTGGGTGGTGGCTGGGTGGTAGCTGGGTGGTGGCTGGGTGGTGGCTGGGTGGTGGCTGGGTGGTGGCTGGGTGGTGGCTGGGTGGTAGCTGGGTGGTAGTTTCCCTTCATGCTCTTCTCTTCAACACAATTAAACATAATATCAACCACATGTATATTCAGACTTAAAAGTCTCAAATAATCCTCATACCTGTATGGAACTTGAAAATCTTTTCATAACTTGAGGTCATGATGGAGTTAGAATCTCTTGGGATCATTGGTGTCTTTCTCTTATTGTTTGATTACACTCTTCCTCATACTTCCCTTCTTGACACCTGTTGGCACCGTCGCCGCTGGTGTGGCACCTGTTGGCACCGTCGCCGCTGGTGTGGCACCTGTTGGCACCGTCGCCGCTGGTGTGGCACCTGTTGGCACCGTCGCCGCTGGTGTGGCACCTGTTGGCACCGTCGCCGCTGGTGTGGCACCTGTTGGCACCGTCGCCGCTGGTGTGGCACCTGTTGGCACCGTCGCCGCTGGTGTGGCACCTGTTGGCACCGTCGCCGCTGGTGTGGCACCTGTTGGCACCGTCGCCGCTGGTGTGACACCTGCTGGCACCGTCGCCGCTGGTGTGGCACCTGTTGGCACCGACGCCGCTGGTGTGGCACCTGTTGGCACCGTCGCCGCTGGTGTGGCACCTGTTGGCACCGTCGCCGCTGGTGTGGCACCTGTTGGCACCGTCGCCGCTGGTGTGACACCTGCTGGCACCGTCGCCGCTGGTGTGGCACCTGTTGGCACCGTCGCCGCTGGCGTGGCACCTGTTGGCACCGTCGCCGCTGGTGTGGCTCCTGTTGGCACCGTCGCCGCTGGTGTGGCACCTGTTGGCACCGTCGCCGCTGGTGTGGCTCCTGTTGGCACCGTCGCCGCTGGTGTGGCACCTGTTGGCACCGTCGCCGCTGATGTGGCACCTGTTGGCACCGTCGCCGCTGATGTGGCACCTGTTGGCACCGTCGCCGCTGATGTGGCACCTGTTGGCACCGTCGCCGCTGATGTGGCACCTGTTGGCACCGTCGCCGCTGGTGTGACACCTGCTGGCACCGTCGCCGCTGGTGTGACACCTGTTGGCACCGTCGCCGCTGGTGTGGCACCTGTTGGCACCGTCGCCGCTGATGTGGCACCTGTTGGCACCGTCGCCGCTGGTGTGGCACCTGTTGGCACCGTCGCCGCTGGTGTGACACCTGTTGGCACCGTCGCCGCTGGTGTGGCACCTGTTGGCACCGTCGCCGCTGGTGTGGCACCTGTTGGCACCCAAGTCACTAATAGACGTGGCCCATTAACAGGAAAATTCTACAACATTTTCATTACTAAACATGGAAATTCTACATTTTCATAAACATGGAAATTTAAAAATCACGATAAAAAAAGATTTGGTTACTTGATGTGATATTTTGAGATCAAAGCAGTTCTTGAGAGTGAGAATGAGAGTGAGAGTGAGAATGAGAGTGAGAATGAGAGTGAGAGTGAGAATGAGAGTGAGAATGCGGACTGTTGAAACTTTACTACAAACACCTGAGAGTGAGGGCGGGGATGAGGAGGGCGCGGGCTGCCTGCGGACCGCCATCGAAGGTTGCTGGGTTACAGTTCTTCATGTCGCACATTCAGTGGAACGTCACGGAAGTAATGGGCTTTTTGTGTGGCCGACGCCTCCATTGACACGCCCTGAAAGGAAAATTTGCTCAATAGCGTCCTGTCTACCACCACCACCCACTGCCGCCGCCGACCTGACTTCCTGCCGCTTGCCGCCATGTCCTGCCGCCTGCTGCTCTGTCCTGCCGCCTGCCGCTATGTCCTAGCGCCTGCCGCCTGGCTTCACCCTGTGGTCGCCAGGTTGTTCTCTGCTCGGCTATGGAATTGCCTCTGATTGATGATTGTGAATGAATTGGTGTGACGGAGGGGAGGTTGGGGGCGTGGGGGAACGGTGACGATGTCACTGAGAGGGGGTCGGCGGTGTGTGTGTGTGGGGGGGGGGGGGACGGTAACGCTAGTGTGACTAAAGTATTTTCTGTCTCAAGAGTGACCTCAATGCCTGTGCTGCATAATCAAAAATTGCTCTTACGTAGGTTGAATATAACGCCCTGAAGGCTTAGTTACTCCAATTAGGCAAAATTTAAAAAAAAAGTGTTGGAATAATATTTGGGTTCTGAAGGCTGTTCAGATATTTGCCAGTTTGGTCAGACATTTTTTTTTAATATCTCGGGTATTTGGTTTTATTCAAGAACACAAGAACATACAAATTAAGAAAACTGCAGAAGGCCTATTAGCCCATACGAAGCTGCTGCCACATTCACCTGAATTCATTCATATGTCTAACTTACTCTAGAAACAATCACCCTTATTTCCAAACCAGTATTTACCCAGGTCTCTCCTGAATCCAGACTTACCTACCCTACATCTAATGTTTTGTGTTCTAATTTGTGTTGGTATATTTGACCTCTTATTAAGATGCCAATTGTTACAGCCTTTTAATCATTTGCATTCTGCAGTTATGTCACCCATTACTCGAAACTTTTCTGGAAGGGAAGGGAAAGGAAAGCGCCAAGCCATCACGACTATATAGCACTGGGAAGGGGTCAGGATAAGGATTTGGGATGGGACGGGGGAAAGGAATGGTGCCCAATCGCCTATAGACGTTCGGGGATTGAACGCCGACCTGCATGAAGCGAGACCGTTGCTCTACCGTCCAGCACAAGTAGTTGGGTGCACTTTTCTAGAGCATGTTAGCTAACCTCTCTTGATCTCTCTCCATAAGGATGGTCTCTAGTTCCTGGGGTAAAGTTTACCTTCCTGCTATGTACTTGTTCACACCAATCTGTCCATTCTATACCTGCTTACTAACACAGTCGACTTGAGAATGGTCCAGGACGCACCGAAACGTCGTCGTCCCTTCACCTTCTAGTGTGTGGTCTGGTCAACTTACAAGAGCAACATAAACAAATAACATAAGCTGTTTTAAATCCACAGGAGCCGTGGATTTAAATCTAAAATTAGCCGTGGTTCGAATCTATGCACTAGGTGTTCCCAGACGCGCCTTAGTCAACGGCAGGTTCATATTCGTATATGAACCTTCGTGAAGGTTCGAACCCTCATTAAGGGTTCGATTTGGATTTGACGGTGGATTTGTTCATTTGATATATATCACGTTATTGTGATTATTATGTGTAAGCTGTTTTGTCCTTCAAGCTTCTAAAATTATATATCGGTATCCTATTTATCTTTTTCTGAATATAAATGCATTTATTTTTATGGCTTTGGGTCTCTACTAATCATAACTCCCTGATATATATTTTTTGCATTCAGATTTAGCAATTTCAGCACTATAAAAGTGATGCCTGGCAACTCATCATTGTCTGCCCTCAGGTCCCTGATTTTTTTTAATGGAAACTGTAGTTGCCAATCATGTGTGTGTGTGTGTGTGTGTGTGTGTGTGTGTGTGTGTGTGTGTGTGTGTGTGTGTGTGTGTGTGTGTGTGTATTCACCTAGTTGTGTTTGCTGGGGGGTTGAGCTTTGCTCTTTCGGCCCGCTTCTCAACTGTCAATCAACTGTTTACAAACTACTTTTTTTTCCACACCACACACACACACACCAGGACAGCTGACTAACTCCCAGGTACCTATTTACTGCTAGGTAACAGAGACATTCAGGGTGAAAGAAACTTTGCCCATTTGTTTCTGCCTCGTGAGGGAATCGAACCCGCGCCACAGAATTACGAGTCCTGCGCGCTATCCACCAGGCAACGAGGCCCCTCGTAGCCTGTGTGTGTGTGTGTGCTCTAGGTGACTACACTCAAACATTTCCTAATGTATTCTGGCCCGAATTGTCGGCCTCTAGGCTGCAGGCACTTCGTTTGTTTTTTCTACCACAGACGTGGCCAGACATTTACAATGCTAACCAGCATATATACATTTTCTTCTGTCCTCCATGGACAGGGTTAGAGATGTGTTAAACATATAGTTCAAGGGTTTATTAAACAATCAACGCACAGACGGTGATTGTAGTACTTTTAAAGTGTCAATCTAACCTACATACAGAAATACATAGATTCACGTCTGTCCTACATAAAATGTTCGAGGTATTTTTTTTAATGTAATTAATGTGCGTTTACAAAGGTGAAATGCAATTCTGATCAGCTTACACATACCTCATACACCTACATACATATATACATTTACATACATACATGCATACATACATACATACATACATACATACATACATACATACATACATACATACATACATACATACATACATACATTGTTAGGGTAAAAGGTACATCATCTATTACCAACAGGTATTAGGCTTCACGTTAGCATAAAAAAAACGCATTTGCTTATTGCGGTGTGAGAATGAGGAGCTATAATTCAAATCCGGAAACCCACCATCAAAAATTATAAACAAATTGAATTAAAAGTAAATCAATTATTTTATTAATCTGTTGTTTACTACAAGGTGCAGATACGGGAAGCTTGTAGTGTTGCATATGCAAGTTACAGCCATTCAAGTTACAACCGCTGGGTTCCAGTCCCTGAAGCCCATAATCCGGCCCTGATTTCACTATCGGACCGGAGGCCAGGGCGGATTACACCCGGCGGGCAGGTAATGGTAATGTCCCAGCATGCTCAGATATCAAGTTCAAGTAAGTTTATTGAGGCAAGAAAGAAATACATCTCAAAGGGATAAAGTATCTTGAGGTTATCTTGAGATGATTTCGGGGCTTTTTAGTGTCCCCGCGGCCCGGTCCTCGACCAGGCCTCCACCCCCCAGGAAGCAGCCCGTGACAGCTGACTAACACCCAGGTACCTATTTTACTGCTAGGTAACAGGGGCATAGGGTGAAAGAAACTCTGCCCATTGTTTCTCGCCGAAATCATCTTGAAATGATTTCGGCGAGATGAGAAATCATCTCAAGATGATGACCTACATGGAGAAGTTTCCAGTGTGAAACACAGAAATTAAACAAAAAATTAATGTGTATTGCAAGGTTTAAATGGAGTAAAAAAAAGACATATTTGAAGTCATAATTGCAAGCATAACTACACAAAATGAATAGTTGGTTCAGTATTTGTAATTTAACACTCAACGTTATCAGTTTATTAACATGTTAAAATGTTCTTTCTTGCTTACACTCCAAACAGTGTAACATGTGTATTTAAATTATGACTAGAAGTCAAGCTTTATATGAAATATTTATCTTAAATTCTCTGAGGAGATTATCCCTCCCCAATTAGTCAAATTATGACTACTATTATAATTAATATTTCATTTAAATTATGACATCACAGTTTGACTACTCGGTCCATAATAAAATCTGTAGTACCACGTAAGTTAATTTACAGCAGATAATTTCTGCTACCCTATTCTATCTGTCAAGAATAGCACGTTTCTTTTTACAAAGTGTAAATTAGATTTTTTGTATTTCATAGAAAACGGCCAGTCTGACATTTTGAAATTGATTTTTGGAGATCGTTCCGGAGTCCAAATTTTGTATGATTTTGGATGTTACTCAGCAATGGTTTCTGAGCTGAAAAAATTTATAGAGCTTCTGGAGAAATTTTGGCAAGGTTAAATAGAGACATTTTGCTCTACATTACCTGAATTACAGGAGTTTAGGGGCCTTGTTAGGCCGGGAATTAATTGTTCAGGGACTCGGTAGACTATGGATAAAGGAGTTAGAGGTCTGGCTCATGTTTACCGTGTCGTCTGGTTCTCGTGTGTCCCTTCGGCCGTCAGGGGAGGCAAGGGGTGGGCGTCAGAGGAGGCCAGGGGTGGGCGTCAGGGGAGTGCAGAGGGGGGCCGAGGAGGCAGGGGTGGGCGTCAGGGGAGGCAAGGGGTGTCAGGGAGGCCAGGGGTGGGCGTCAGGGGAGGCCAGGGGTGGCGTCAGAGAGCCAGGGGGTGGGGTCAGGGGAGGCCAGGGGTGGGCGTCAGGGGGGGGCAGGTGGGTGGGCGTCAGGGGGGGGCAGGTGGGTGGGCGTCAGGGAGCCAGGGGGCCACAATTGCGGTAATGACTCGGGTCGTTGGGAAACTTCAAGATTTCACGCCCCCAGGGACCACCTGGAGGCCACCAGACCACGCCCCCAGTGACCACCTGGAGGCCACCAGACCACGCCCCCATGACCACCTGGAGGCCACCAGACTACGCCCCTAGGGACACCTGGGCCACCAGACCACGCCTCCAGTGACCACTGGAGCCACCAGACCACGCCCCATGTGCCACCCTTGGAGGCCACCAGACCACGCCCCTAGGGACACCTGGAGGCCACCAGACCACCCCCCAGGGGCACTGGAGGCCACCAGGTGACCAACTAGGTAATATATACCAGGACTAACTCTTGACCTAGAAAGTC
>WNGS01039543.1:2833349-2844531 GCA_020271785.1 Procambarus virginalis
ACTATCAAAATGAGCCATAGAGACAATAGAAAGAACTCTTTTAGTGTCAGAGTAGTTAACAAATGGAATGCAATAGGCAGTGATGTGGTGGAGGCTGACTCCATACACAGTTTCAAATGTAGATAGGATAGAGCCCAGTAGGCTCAGGAACCTGTACACCAGTTGCTTGACAGTTGAGAGGCGGGACCAAAGAGCCGAAGCTCAACCCCCGCAAGCACAGGCGAGAGCTGAGTGACAACCAACAGTGCCACAGGGGTGTCTATACCCTCTCTTCGGGCAGCTGGTCTCTCCCTCTTCCTCTCCCAGCAGGTTCCATGAACAACTTTTCCATATTCCAGTATGGCGGGCGCGCCGTGTGCCGTTCCAGGCGGGGCTCAGAGGCTCTATATCTTCTCTCATAATAACTTCATTTCTTTAATTACGGGCTTGCGGGCCGGTGGTTTGGGCGGGCTGCTGAAGCAGCATTAAGATGCAAGGCTTATTGTAGGTCTAATGGCGTGCAGGGCCCGGTCTCTAATGGAACACTGATAAGAAGTAACTACAAGACATGGCGAAACACACACACACACACACACACACACACACACACACACACACACACACACACACACACACACACACACACACACACACACACACACACTATAGCTACTTAGAGGTTCTTGCAGACAAGCTGGGCTCTTTACACTGCTTTCTTGCAAGCGTTCTTAGAGTACTTAAATAATAAAGTTCTCACGTATTGTTCATATCAAATTTATATATAAAACTGCTTATTGGGCTGGCTCTAAGGACTTAATCGTTAACCTATTTCACCTATTGACAAGTTTTAACACTAAACAATTTATTTATGATAACTAACGTTCAGTTGGGGCGTTGGTTTCCATTTTTATTCCTTTATTCTGTTGTCCCAAGCTTTGAACAAAGCGCCTTCGTCTTACTTTGCTAGTAAGTTCAGTAGAACTTCGGTTTCAACTCTTTTAACCCTGTCGTAGCTCAGTCGATTAAGGCAGTGTCTGGGATGCTCCCAGACGCAGGTTCGAATCCTAGTCACGGAACTTGTGGATTTGTTCTTCTTCGTCTACTTTGTCCATTTCCCTTAGAATCTTGTATGTCGTTATTATGTCCTCACCATTTCCTCTCTCCTTCCTGTGTGGTAAGGTCCAGGAACCTTAGTATTTTCTCCTAGCCCAAACTCTTCAGCTCAGGGACAATATTTACAAATATTAATAAGATATGTGGCTTAGCGTCCCCGCGGCCCGGTCCTCGACCAGGTTATCTTGAGGTTATCTTGATGATTTCGGGGCTTAGCGTCCCCGCGGCCCGGTCCTCGACCAGGTTATCTTGAGACGACTTCGGGGCTTAGCGTCCCCGCGGCCCGGTCCTCGACCAGGTTATCTTGAGGTTATCTTGATGATTTCGGGGCTTAGCGTCCCCGCGGCCCGGTCCTCGACCAGGTTATCTTGAGGTTATCTTGAGATGATTTCGGGGCTTAGCGTCCCCGCGGCCCGGTCCTCGACCAGGTTATCTTAAGGTTATCTTGAGATGATTTCGGGGCTTAGCGTTCCCGCGGCCCGGTCCTCGACCAGGTTATCTTGAGGTTATCTTGAGATGATTTCGGGGCTTAGCGTCCCCGCGGCCCGGTCCTCGACCAGGTTATCTTAAGGTTATCTTGAGATGATTTCGGGGCTTAGCGTCCCCGCGGCTCGGTCCCCGACCAGGCCTCCTTTTTTGTTACACACCCCCAGTAAGCAGCCCGTAGCAGCTGTCTAACTCAAGTAAAAGTATGTTTATAAGACAAGAAAGGATTTCATCTCAAAGGGTTAGAGCAGCTTAGGCTATTTCTACCTCCATATACTGTCTAACTACCAGTTACGTATTTACTGCTAGGTGAACAGGTGTGTCAGGGTGAAAGAAAGTCTGCCCATTTGTTTCCACCTCCACCGGGGATCGAACCCGGAACCTCAGGACTACGAATCTCGAGCGCTGTCCACTCAGCTGTCAGGCCCCTTCACAGTCAGGATTTCACACAATTCTGGTTCCCAACCCAGTATTTACCCAGGTCTCTCCCAAATCTAAATTTATTCACTTTACATCAATGTTTTGAGTTCTATTTCATGTTGATAGATTTAAAATCTCATTTACATCATTGTTATACCCATTCATCCATTCTTGAACTTGTGTTACCAAAAGATACCTGATCAAGCAGGCTGTGATTCATACGTCAGGCTGAGAGCAGCCGCGTCCAACAGCCTGGTTGACCAGTCCAGCAACGAGGCCGGGCCCGCCAAACACACACCGAAACTACGACTTTGGCACAACGTTCGAACAAGTTTTAACACCTAACCAGTTATAACAACCCATAGAGCAAGTTGTAACAACGTTCTAATACGTCATAAACACGTTAAGCCAAGATGTAACCACTTTATTACAAGTTTTAACAAGCGGAAAATAGAGACAGTTTCGATTTGTGTTTTCAGGGGGAGGCCTGGTCGACGACCGGGCCGCCGGGACGCTAAGCCCCGGAAGCACCTCAAGGCAACCCCCTTACTCTTCATCTTTCTAGAGAATGTAAGTTAAGGCTTTTAATATTTTTTTATAAGGAAGATTTCTAATTCCCAAGATCAACTCTGTCGTCTTAAATTTCTGTAACATAACATAAGGGAGCCGGTCGGCCGAGCGGACAGCACGCTGGACTTGTGATCCTTTGGTCCTGGGTTCGATTCCAGGCGCCGGCGAGAAACAATGGGCAGAGTTTCTTTCACCCTATGGCCCTGTTACCTAGCAGTAAAATAGGTACCTGGGAGTTAGTCAGCTGTCACGGGCTGCTTCCTGGGGGTGGAGGCCTGGTCGAGGACCGGGCCGCGGGGACACTAAAGCCCCGAAATCATCTCAAGATAACCTCAAGATAACATGTACAGTACGGAGACCAAAACTGAACTGCATGATCTGAACGAGGCCAAACAAGCGGAAGAGGTGATTGAGGCAGAGTTGGTCCACGAATGTTGCATGTTGCTGGCTGTAAAAGAAAGTAATTTACACATCAAAAGTTTCAGGGAATTTATGGTACCTTTTTTTTCTGTTTAATTTAAATACAAATAAAATTGAGTTGGTTGGGTTGGGGCTGAGTCCGCTGGTCCTCCGCCCTTGCCCGCCGGCCCACATTCCCTTGCATTCTCGGCCTCACTCCTTCCTGTCAACAACAGCAGCAGTAGCTACAGTAGCAGCAACAGCAGTAGCAATAGCAGTAGCAGTAGCAGCAGCAGTAGCAACAGCAGTAGCAGTAGCATCAGCAGTAGCAACAGCAGTAGCAGTAGCAGCAGCAACAGCAGCAACAGCAGCAGCTACAGCAGCAGCAATAGCAACAACAGCAGCAACATCAGCAATTACAGCAGCAGCTACAGCAACAACAGCAGCAGCTACAGCAACAACAGCAGCAGCTACAGCAACAACAGCAGCAGCTACAGCAACAACAGCAGCAGCAACGACAACAGCAGCAGCTAGAGCAACAGCAGCAGCTACAGCAACAACAGCAGCAACAGCAGCAACAGCAACAGCAGCAGCTACAGCAACAACAGCAGCTACAGCAACAACAGCAGCAACAGCAGCAACAGCAACAGCAGCAGCTACAGCAACAACAGCAGCTACAGCAACAACAGCAGCAACAGCAGCAACAGCAACAGCAGCAGCTACAGCAACAACAACAGCAACAGCAACATCAGCAGCTACAGCAACAACAGCAGCAGCAGCGACAACAGCAGCAGCTAGAGCAACAGCAGCTGCTACAGGAACAACAGCAGCAACAGCAACAGCAGCAGCTACAGCAACAGCAACAGCAGCTACAGCAACAACAGCAGCTACAACAGTAGTATGGACCACCTAGAACATGTGTCCATCGCCGAAGGGCCGTCAATGTGAGAGTGACGTGCTTGTACCGTCTCCTCCTTCTTTACCCCTACACTCTTCCTTTACTCGTCCCTCTCTCTCACCCCTTCCCCTTAACCCATCCTGTCTCCTTCCTCTATCTCCCCCTTTTCCCCCAGCACCCTTGGGAAGAGTGACAGGCGAGACAGGCTCGAGGAACACGTTCATCTCGACACGCAAACTAAAAAAGTCAATTACAGGCCATACCTGTGGAGCGTGGACGTCCTGGACGCCAGTAGATGGAGGCGACGTCCTGGCTACGGCACAGGACGCGGTGGGGGGGTTTTGTGGGGTGTGGCACGTTAAGTGATGATGATACACTCATACACTGTTGAAGGGGGTGGGGCTTATTGACCAGACCACACACTAGAAAGTGAAGGGGACGACGACGTTTCGGTCCGTCTTGGACCATTCTCAAGTCGATTGTGAGGTTCTCACAATCGACTTGAGAAGGGTTGAATCGACCCGAAACTGTTCAATACGCTTCCACTACACATAAGGGGCATAACTGGCCGACCCCTCACAGTGTTCAAGAGAGAACTATCAACATCAGAGGCCCGAGACTGTTCAACACGCTTCCACTACACATAAGGGACATAACTGGCCGACCCCTCACAGTGTTCAAGAGAGAACTATCAACATCAGAGGCCCGAGACTGTTCAACACGCTTCCACTACACATAAGGGACATAACTGGCCGACCCCTCACAGTGTTCATGAGAGAACTATCAACATCAGAGGCCCGAGACTGTTCAACCGCTTCCACTACACATAAGGGGCATAACTGGCCGACCCCTCACAGTGTTCAAGAGAGAACTATCAACATCAGAGGCCCGAGACTGTTCAACACGCTTCCACTACACATAAGGGGCATAACTGGCCGACCCCTCAGTGTTCAAGAGAGAACTGGATAAGCACCTCCAAAAGATATCTGATCAACCAGGCTGTGATTCATACATCAGGCTGCGATTCATACGTCAGGCAGGCTGCGAGCAGCCGCGTCAAACAGCCTGGTTGACCAGTCCAGCAACAAGGAGGCCTGGGCGACGACAGGGCCGCGGGGACGCTAAGCCCCGAAAACACCTCAAGGTATGGTCTAGGACGGACCGAAACGTCGTCGTCCCTTCACTTTCTAGTGTGTGGTTTGATCAACATATTTCAGCCACGTTATTGTGACTCCTCGTCTGCACGTGTTGGACTTGATGGAGGATAGTCTTCTGATTATTTTCGCATTACAAAAAAAATCGATATCCGACGTTGTAGTGACATGGGCTCCCAAGGAAGGTCATATTTGTCAGCATTAAAATGGATCTAACAAAATGTTTGCCAATTTTTTTTAAAGCTCAAGTTGTCTAGTAATAATTTTGGTATTTTGGGTATGAATTTATTTCACGTCCTATTTTAATGTTATCGACAAATGATGCAACGTGTTTGAGATCGTGTATCGTGTAGTGATTAATTGTGTATTAATATGGTAAGTAAGGCGGTAGGGCTAGACGGTAGAGAGACGGTCTCGCTTCATGCAGGTCGGTGTTCAATCCCCCGACCGTCCAAGTGGTTGGGCACCATTCCTTTCTCTCCGTCCCATCCCAAATCCTTATTCTGACACCCTTCCAAGGGCTATATAATAGTAATGGCTTGGCGCTTTCCCCCAGATAGTTCCCTCCCCTTCTCCCTCCCCACAGTCTCCTGCCTCATCAGGTTCTGGGCGAGACTGACAGGCTTCAAGCACCAAGAAAATGAGGAACCGAAACCAATAATGTGCTTAGAAGAGACCAGTTAAAATTGTCCCCTCGGTAAGCGAGAGTAATGTTTGCTGTGGAAGAGGTCAGGGAAGGGGAGTAAGAAGACCGTAGAAATACTGTAAGAGGAGCAAGCGTCAGTGACAACTTAAGACGTTCAGAAACAAAGAGCACCCCAGGTCTTCAACAGTGCAAGGAAGGAAGGAATTATCAAGGGAAAGCGCCAAGGTATCACGACTATATAGCACTGGGAAGGGGTCAGGATAAGGATTTGGGATGGGACGGGGGGAAGGAATGGTGCCCAACCACTTGGACGGTCGGGGGGTTGAACGCCGATCTGCATGAAGCGAGACCGTCGCTCTACCGTCCAGCCCAAGTGGTTGGGTTCAACAGTGCAAAATCACACGTAGAAGCTGTATCGTTTACCTTGACGGTAAACTGAACGCAACACCTTTCACTATGGCAAAGACCAGAAAATAGTGAAACTCGCATCTTGAGAAGAATGAAAGTGGCCGCATCAAAATTTCAGTCGTGGAGAGAACGTTGGCGTCGGAGGAGGAGGGACTCAGCGCACTTCCCTTCGCCAGAGATTCATTTCGCTAAACCTGCGGAAGATTGCCCTTAATATGGCATATATTAGAGAGCGGGGCACCTACGTCAGAGCTACCCACCCAGATGAGGCCATTCATATGGTGTTGGGGAATGTGGAGGTGCTTGTGGGTGGTTTATGCTCGGGTGTGGGACGTGGGGCGCCTCCACGATGGTATGCTAGGGTGCTAAACGCCTCCTCGGCCCATGTTAATGTTCTCCACTACAAATACACTTTGATATTGTATCACTGTATCAATGATACAGTCATTGTATCACTGACGTCTTTGATGAGGTGCTTGTTATTCTGAGACTATTATGAGGACATTCTTACCTCCTTCTTGCATGACAGTGGTCACCTCTTGTAATTATTCTATAATCTACTTGATACTATAATTTTTTATTTACAGTCACAATGTGCTGGTGAGTAGGCTATCGCTTTTCAGACGAAACGGTTGAGGATATCTTCGTTCCTCTTTAAGAACTTAAGGTGGTGCGTGAATTGATTTTTTATTGTTGGCGCCGGAGGCGGAGTGTTTATTGTGCACCCTATGCTCATCCTGTGAGCGGTAGCGCAAAAAGGTTTACGGGGGTCAAAATTCATGATCCGCCTTCCTGTGATTGGCGGACTACTATATTTATTATTATAGAAAGTACGGGAAATATCAGAGGTAAGATTCCAGATATGCTCAACTACGCTTGCTGATGAGGTGACCCTCGTTGCTGTTGTAATAAGTCAGGTAAGAATATAAGGCCATGACCCCACTTCGCATTTCATCAGCTTTTAACAAGTCAAGATAGAGGTCATTGTACAACAGTTTAAACTCTTGGCTTCTGGGTTAAACTCTTGGCTTCTGGGTTAAACTCTTGGCTTCTGGGTTAAACTCCTGGCTTCTGGGTTAAACTGCTGGCTTTATTTAGTAAAGTGTCAAAATCGTTACAAAATCATTTGACATCAGGGCTGGTCTGTACATCGTGCTAATTAACATTTTACTATTGCTTAATATTTATATTCGGTGAATATTGTTAAAATTATCAGAAATCAGATGTAAACTTGAAGACGCACCTTGACACGTGTGGAGTATACAATCGCGTCGGTATACTTGCTGTCATTTAGGTGAGCTTTGTGACGCTCAGCATACACTGGCAAGTCCAGGGTAGCAGGTTCGATCCCATTGTAGGGCCTGAATATTTTCACAAGAGATCCATCACGTTTATTTTCCCAAAGATGTCGATTAACTACACCCTGCCGTTCCGCAGCGCTCTCTCTCTCTCTCCTCCCCGGCCACCATTGCAAGGGTACGGTGATGGGCGGGGGGTCGTGCAAATGGCCGATGTCAACACCGCACACCTTTTCAATGATTGGTTTTAGCATCGTAATTTTTCCGCGAAGTGATCCTGTACCTTGAGTTAGCTCAGAATTTGCGCCAGGAGCGTCCTCCATGCCGTGAGGCGAGTGTTATGGAGCCGGGTTATCACCACTACCTGGTTGATGCCTGGTTGATACCTGGTTGATACCTGGTTGATATCTGGTTGATACCTGGTTGATATCTGGTTGATACCTGGTTGATACCTGGTTGATACCTGGTTGATACCTGGTTGATATCTGGTTGATATCTGGTTGATACCTGGTTGATGGGGTTCTGGGAGTTCTTCTACTCGCCAAGCCCGGCCCGAGGTCAGGCTTGACTTGTGTGATTGTTGGCCAGACCACACACTAGAAAGTGAAGGGACGACGACGTTTCGGTCCGTCCTGGACCGAAACGTCGTCGTCCCAAGTCGATACGTCGTCGTCGTATCAAGTCGATACTTTAGCCACGTTATTGTGACTCATCGCTTGACTTGTGAGAGTTTGGTCCACCAGGCTGTTGCTTGGAGCGGCCCGCAAGATCCATCTAGAGTGACTCTTGCCTCAGACCATATGCTCCTGCAATTAAATCTCTGATGTAATTACAGGAGCAATGTAATTTGATGTAATTACATCTCTCCATGGTGGCTTCTTCTATACGAAATGACTAGTATAAAACGGGGGTTTTATTTTTTTTTTGACTGCGGGAAGGAAGGAAAGTATTAGGAGAAAGCGCCAGGCCATCACGACTATATGTCACTTGAAGGGATAAGGATTTGGGATGGGACGGCGGGAAAGGAATGGTGCCCAACCACTTGGACGGTCGCGGGGATTGAACGCCGACCTGCATAATACAAGACCGTAGCTCTACCGTCCAGTCTAAATGGTTGGGTGTTAAGTTAACTCTCTTTCACAATATGGACGAGAGTCAGTATTTTTTACATAGTAGCTATTGGTAATATTATGTTTGGTGAACAGGTTCGAATCCTTTCAGTACTGATTGTATGATACCGTTTTAAATCTTTGGTTGTGCATCCAAAAGCACAGTGGTCTTCGTCCTGCCCTCACTGTCGCGGAATCCGGATTCAATCTCCGGGCAGAACAGACACATTTGGACGCGTTTTCTTTCACCTGATGCCGTTGTTCACCTAGCAGTGAAATAGGTACGCGTGAGATAGGCAACTGTTGTAGTTTGTATCCAATGGGAAGGTCATTCGGTGTCCCGGGGAGGCCCTCGGTAAGCTAAAGTCCAGGCTTCCTGTCCCCGACAGTAGGAGTTAGTACAACGATGGTGGTTGATAGTGGTAAGGAGGCGGGGAGTGTCCCACACCACTCTTGACACACTCTGCTTGGACGGTAGAGCGACGGTTTGGCTTCATGCAGTCGGCGTTCAATCCCCGACCGTCCACAAGTGGTTGGGCACCATTCCATTCCCCCCGTCCCATCCCAAATCCTTATCCTGACCCCTTCCCAGTGCTGTATAGTCATATTTCCCCTAATACTTCCCCTCCCTTCCCTCTCTGGTTCTTTTATCACAGTTTCGTCTTCACCCTCCTGTTATCACGGCTTTCCCCATGTCTCCTTCTGCCTTAATTCTCCCTTTCCATCCCGTGTCTTCTCCAAACGCGCCAAGGCCCTGCCCATCTCCCTCCACCCCTTCCATATACCCCTCCCTCCTGAGAGAGAGAGAGAGAGAGAGAGAGAGAGAGAGAGAGAGAGAGAGAGAGAGAGAGAGACCTACAAGTATAGTATTTCCCACACGATAATTCAGTGTTTGTCTCGCGTACATTATTGATGAAAACAGTGATGTAGAGAAGGTGGTGAATAAGAGGAAAGATAGTGATGATGGCTGCTGTAGATGGTGTTCACGAGGGTGCCGGGTAGTGAAGATGTTTATAGTGATGTTTATAGTGTCGTGTAGAGGTTAGTAATGTTTATAGTGTCGTGTAGATGGTTAGTAATGTTTATAGTGTCGTGTAGATGGTTAGTAATGTTTATAGTGTAGTAGTGTAGATGGTAACAGTGATAAAGATTGTGCCTAGTGAAGATGGCCCCTCTGTAATCCCTCTTCCCCCTCTCCCCCTTCCCCCACCCTTTAAAGTATTCACACGAGAGAAACATAGATTCGAACCCACGTCACGGCCCTTGTGGATTTGTACACGAGAAAAAGTCTTAAACTCCTCCAAAAACGTACACGTTTGTGTGTATTGGTTTTTAAGTCTTTTTTTTCAGACCAGGAGCTGACCCCGAGTCTGGTTACGCAAAAGCCTTTTCGGGATTTCACAGTTTGGCGCCAAATATTAAGTCTTTCTCCATACGACGACGCCAAGGACGTCTTGGCGCGGCTTGGCACAGCTTGGCACGGCTTGGCACAGCTAGGAGGGGTCCTAGCACAAGGGAAGGAGGGTCCTAGCACAAAGGGAAGGAGGGTCCTAGCACAAAGGGAAGGGCCTGGTTCTAGCGACGGGAGGGGAAGGAGAGTGTGGTAATCCCGCAGGAGTGTGGGTGGTGGAGGTTGGCACCAGCTATGTTCACGGCGCCAGGCCCTGCTTTATGATACGGAAGAATGGTGCTGTAACTGCACCCTGGAATCTTGTTAGGACGATGCTGTGTGTGTGTGTGTGTGTGTGTGTGTGTGTGTGTGTGTGTGTGTGTGTGTGTGTGGTGTGTGTGTGTGTGTGTGTGTGTGTGTGATATTATTCCATGTTATTGTTGTTTCATCTAGACGTCCATTGGGGAAACAAAAATTTGCAGGCGCGGTTAATTCTCATCTTGCCGCCCAGACTGACATTCTGCACTATTCCAAACGCAAATTTAATTTTTAAATATAAATATACAACAAGTAGGCATCATTGAGCAGCCCAATGAACCTCTAGGTATTCCATCTAGAGAATACCTGCCCTAGACGCTTTTAACAGGTAGTTATCAACATCACCGCATGCCAGTATTGACCAAGAGGGAATCATTAACCTTTAAGTACACGCAGTTCAACTTGGTGTTGGAACCTTGATGTTAACTACCAATTGCTACACAGTGACGTGAATAGAAGAATCAAGACCTTTCAACCCTCTTCCTTATCTCTCTCTCTCTTTCCTTGTACTATCTCTCCTCTCTCTTTCTCGCCCCAAGATGCCTCTCTCCCCCTCTTAATATCTTTCCTTTTCCTTCCCTCACTCATCTTCCCCTCCCACTCTCTTCTCCTATCCCTCACCCGCTCGTTTTCCCCCTCCCTCTCCCACTCGCTTCCATTTTTGTTTCAGAAAAGTGAAGAAATCTAGAAATAAAGGAAACTGCAGAAGCCCTATTGGTCCATACGAGGCAGCCCCCTGTTTACAGCCATCCAAATTCATACATATATATGTCTAACCTACGCTTGAAACAATCCAGCGACCCCACGTCTGTTACGTTACCCACCAATTTCTACCATAAATCAACAACCCTATTTCCAAACCAGTATTTACCCAGGTCTTTCCTCAATCTGAACCTCGCCACTTTGTATCCATAGTTTAGTGTTCTGTATTGTGTGTGTGTTGATATATTTAAAGCCTTGGTTTATATTCTTTTAATAAAGGTTCCTGTTTCTA
>WNGS01039543.1:2845531-2857029 GCA_020271785.1 Procambarus virginalis
GGGGACACTATTAGGTGAGCTCTAGGCGTCAGGGGAACTATTAGGTGATGCCCTGTTCCTGTGAGGAAATTCTGACTTTGTCTATTATAATTTCCCCCGTAGTTCCAATTGATTTGATAGACCTCATTAAATATTGTGATAACTGACCATCGAGCATTTCTAATTTGCTGCATTTTCCTTCAATTCATTTGTTAGATATTCTATCTGCATTATTGTATCCTATTTTGAGGCTCCGCTGATATCCTGTTATCTCTTCATGTCTTGATAAATTGTCATGAT
The DNA here is from genome assembly GCA_020271785.1 of Procambarus virginalis. Lineage (NCBI taxonomy): Eukaryota > Metazoa > Arthropoda > Malacostraca > Decapoda > Cambaridae > Procambarus > Procambarus virginalis. Next base: position 2,845,811 of record WNGS01039543.1, read on the forward strand.
TTTCCCACCTTCCTCATTCGTACTTACAGTATCTATATCTACCTCGTATGAGTTGTAGTGATGTTTTCAAGATTCCGTACTAGGAGAACTGAAAGCTACAGATTCTGAGGATTCTACAGGCTCTCTAGCCCATTACGACTAATTCAATCCCATTAATAGAATGTTCTCATCTACTTCATTTGTAAATTTCCCATTACAAGCAAGGTGTGTCTGGGGGCGACGCTTGTAAACTCTCACGTCGACACTTGTAAGCTCTCACGTCACAACTTGCAAGCTCTCACGTCGACACTTGCAAGCTCTCACGTCGACCCTTGTACTCTCACGTCGACACTTGCAAGCTCTCACGTCGACTCTTGCAGCTCTCATGTCGACTCTTGCAACCTCTTACGTCATTAACCTGGTTGATACCTGGTTGATGGGTGTTCTGGGAGTTCTTCTACTCCCCCCAAGCCCGGCCGAGGCCAGGCTTGACTTGTGAGAGTTTGGTCCACCAGGCTGTTGCTTGGAGCGCCCGCAGGCCACATACCCACCACAGCCCGGTTGGTCCGGCACTCCTTGTAGATAAAATCTAGTTTCCTCTTGAGATGTCCACGGTTGTTCCGGCAATATTTTTATGCTTGCTGGGAGGACGTTGAACAACCGCGGACCTCTGATGTTTATACAGTGTATAACATGATCCGAATACCTGTGCTTGCCACTGATTGACTGATGCAATTAGGGCCTCTGGAGATGATGTTGTTTAAGATTCGCTACTTGGAACAAAAAGTTCCAAGTAGCACGGGCTATGGTGAGCCCGCACTGCCTCTCGAGAGGTGAGACGGGCATTAATAGCTGGTACGTGGTATATGTTTAGAGTGAATATGATCTTTGGTCGTGTAACATCGTCAAGTGGTTTACCACTCGACTGTCCGCCGTACATGCGCTGGTGAGCTGGACCCGGATTCACTAAGCAGTTACGCAAGCACTTACGAACCTGGGGCCAGATTCACGAAGTAGTTACGCAAGTACTTACGAACGTGTACATCTTTCCTCAATCTTTGACGGCTTTGGTTACATTTATTAAACAGTTTACAAGCGTGAAAACTTGCCAATCAACTGTTGTTATTGTTATAAACAGAATCCTGGTGCTTCGGAGCTCATTAACTGTTTAATAATTGTAAACAAAGCCGCCAAAGGTTGAGAAAGATGTACAGGTTCGTAAGTGCTTGCGTAACTGCTTCGTGAATCTGGCACTTGGTATGTAACTCTCGTAGCTTGTGGACCGTTAGAGGCGGGACCAAAGAGTCAAAGCTCAACCCCCGCAAGCACAACTAGGTGAGTACTAATCACGGTCTTAACACGAGAGCCGGGAACTGCGTATGTCGCTCGCGTCCATGAACAACCTGTCCTCTTACAACCTGTCCTCCCACAACCTGTCCTCCTACAACCTGTCCTCCCACAACCTGTCCTCCTACAACCTGTCCTCCTACAACCTGTCCTACAGCCTGTCCTCCTACAACCTGTCCTCCCACAACCTGTCCTCCTACAACCTGTCCTCCTACAACCTGTCCTCTTACAACCTGTCCTCCCACAACCTGTCCTCCTACAACCTGTCCTCCCACAACCTGTCCTCCCACAACCTGTCCTCCTACAACCTGTCCTCCTACAACCTGTCCTCCTACAACCTGTCCTCCTACAACCTGTCCTCCCACAACCTGTCCTCCTACAACTTGTCCTCCCACAACCTGTCCTCCCACAACCTGTCCTCCTACACCTGTCCTCCTACAACCTGTCCTCCTACAACCTGTCCTCCTACAACCTGTCCTCCCACAACCTGTCCTCCCACAACCTGTCCTCCTACAACCTGTCCTCCTACAACCTGTCCTCCTACAACCTGTCCTCCTACAACCTGTCCTCTTACAACCTGTCCTCCCACAACCTGTCCTCCTACAACTTGTCCTCCCACAACCTGTCCTCCTACAACCTGTCCTCCTACAACCTGTCCTCCTACAACCTGTCCTCCTACAACCTGTCCTCCTACAACCTGTCCTCCCACAACCTGTCCTCCTACAACCTGTCCTCCTACAACCTGTCCTCCTACAACCTGTCCTCCCACAACCTGTCCTCCTACAACCTGTCCTCCTACACTGTCCTCCCACAACCTGTCCTCCTACAACCTGTCCTCCTACAACCTGTCCTCCTACAGCCTGTCCTCCCACAACCTGTCCTCTCACAACCTGTCCTCCCACAACCTGTCCTCCTACAACCTGTCCTCCTACAACCTGTCCTCCTACAACCTGTCCTCCTACAACCTGTCCTCCTACAACCTGTCCTCCTACAACCTGTCCTCCTACAACCTGTCCTCCCACAACCTGTCCTCCTACAACCTGTCCTCCTACAACCTGTCCTCCCACAACCTGTCTCCCTACAACCTGTCCTACAACCTGTCCCCTACAACCTGTCCTCCTACAACCTGTCCTCCCACAACCTGTCTCCCTACAACCTGTCCTCCTACAACCTGTCTCCCTACAACCTGTCCTCCTACAACCTGTCTCCCTACAACCTGTCCTACAACCTGTCATCCTACAACCTGTCATCCTACAACCTGTCCTCCTACAAAGAACAAAGAACGTCGCTTTTCGCACGTATGCGTTACACAAGACCCAAAAATTATCGTACTAGAAAATGGAAGCGGCTGGCGAAAGTGACGTACTGTCCCGTTTTCTGTTGTGGGTCCTCTGGTAGGTTAGGAGAGACCACTTTAAACTGACCGTTTTCTTGACGTTGGGAGACCTTAGGAGGTCGGACTGGGTGAGCAGCATGCCTGATGTAGCTAAGCATTTTGCAGCATGAATTGTATTGAATCTTGTGATTTTCCACTGGCCCTCTAGCTCTATCCTAATCCTAATTATCCTAATCCCTAAGTTACTATCCTTTTAGTCCTACTCCTTTGTTCTTCTTTCTCTATCACTATCTCAGTGTCATCCCTTATGCTTATCACTCTCTCCTTAGTCTTGCAATTCTGTCCATTTTTCTTTACCTTTCTATTCATATCCTTATCATCATCTTCTCTCCCTTGTCTTTTGTCCTCATTCTTTTGTCTTTGCGTTAAATAACAATAAAATAGGAGTAAGACTATCATCATCAGGATCAATCAGGATCAATCTATCATCAGGATCAACACAGGTAAAGGTGTGTACCATTATTTTCCACACAACGTCTCTTAAGTTCTGGTTTCAGTCCATTCACGATATCACTTTTATTAAATGGGTTGATTCTGTTGGTCCTCGTTGTCCTATTGCTGGCGAAGTGGTTATAGTTGTGGCATGTAATACAAGAGGCCCGAGTTCGATCCCCGCTGGGGAGATGTATTGTTCCACTCAGGTTAAAATTAGCTTCAGGAGAACTCGGTCTGTGGAGCGATTCCAGATATCAGTATCTTTCTTTTTAGCCGTATCTTTATCAACACTTCTCCCTCCCTCCTTTCGAAGCCTTCCCTACCTTTGAAGCCTTCCGTTCCTTCGAAGCCTTCCCTTACTTCGAAGCCTTCCCTTCCTTCGAAGCCTCCCTTCCTTCGAAGCCTCCCCTCCTCTCAACTCTTGTTTCCCCTCCCCCTCCCTCCTTCCCTAGGTTCAGGTCCATGGAGGGAAGGGCAGGTTCGAGGACCTGTTTTTGCCCGTATTGCGTCGCTGACTCCTGGGTCCTGACGCTGTTCACGCCACTCCATCATCCGACACTAATCCCCTCTGGTTGTGTGACTTCGCCATTATAACTCGAGTACAAGCCTCTTAGTGTTCGGGTGAGTGGGGAGGCAGGTGGGCGGGCGGTCTCGGCCGAGTGGGAAGGTAGGCAGGGCAGGGCGGGCAGGGCAGGGCAGGGCAGGGCAGGGCTGGCTGGGCAGGCAGGGGCAGGGCAGGCCAGGGCAGGCCAGGGAGGCCAGGGCAGGCCAGGGCAGGGCAGGGCAGGGCAGGGCAGGTAGGCCAGGCAGGGCAGGAGGGCAGGGCAGGGCAGGGCAGGGCAGGGCAGGACAGGGCAGGGCAGGCCAGGGCAGGCCAGGGCAGGCCAGGGCAGGGCAGGCAGACAATCGCATAGTATTGGTAGTCCTCAGCGTCAGTCACTAAAATAAAAAGAAATCCATCAAGTGAAACACATATCACCAATAAACTTACTAAACTGCTATGAACTTCCTAGACTACGCCAGCTTACATAAACATAAGATAAACGTTTTTGGTTATAATATATCTATAAAAGAAAATGTCTGTCCAAATTTGTAGGCCAACTTTGCATGGCGATTGCTGAGGTGTAGATGACCAACATGGGCGGGTGAGGGTCGGCTGCCCATTGCTCTCGCTATATAATCGGTCATATAATAATCGGTCAGTTATAGACTTGAATAGGTAACCCCTTTAGGGATACCGACACACGGATTATTATTGTTAACATCTCTATTGACAAAATTAATTACAATTTTGCCTAATCTGAGGATTTCAGTTAAGTCTTATTAAAGTGAGGAAAATGCTGGGTTCACTGTCACGCAGGACAGAGGGTCATACACAAGGCAATAGGTCTAAACTGTAGGCTGAAGCACATATATATCATGGTTACAATCAATGTTTAATGTATGATATGTGAAAACAACTTCCTATTGTGCACTGCCACACGAGGGCAGGGATGGGTTCATAACAAGGGAAGGGAACTATCAGGGGGAAAGCGCCAAGCCACTACGACTATATAGCACTGGGAAGGGTCAGGATAAGGATCTAGGATGGGACGGGGGGGGGGGGAGGGGGATTGGTGCCCAACCACTTGGACGGTCGGGGATTGAACCCCGACCTGCATGAAGCGAGACCGTTGCACTACCGTCCAGGCCAAGTGGTTGGGTGAGACAAAGGAATTCAATTCGAACCCCACGTTAGGAATGAGCGATCACTTTATAATGGCATTTTGAGTTCCTTGTTAAAGCAGGTATGTGCTCTTAAGGAAAAAAAGTAAAGGGTTGACATCTGGAAGAGTACAGTACAAGGACATGATGGACTATCTAAGATACAATGGGAGATAGTACTCGAAGAGGGCAAGTCTTCGTAGGAAATGGTGTACTACTTCAACAAGAAATGCTGAGAGGTAGTTGGTAAACATGTCCTCTTCTGAGGGAGAACAGTGAAAGGCGAAACAATGAACAATGAACACAATTGACCACAGAGCAGTGTGATATCAGACAACCAAATGATGTTTTAAATGATGACGAACCAATCACCTGAGGTCCAAATGATGCTAGACATCATAGGTCTCCTCCCATTACATATACACAATCGACTTGAGAATGGTACAGGACGGACCGAAACGTCGTCGTCTCTTCACCTTCTAGTGTGTGGTCTGGTCAACAATGAAAGGATTAGGGGTAAATCCAAGGTTTAACCATGAATGTAAGGAAGCAAAGCATATAGACACGATGACATGGAGAATTACAAGGGCAAGAGAACAGCAGCGAATAAAGAAGGGTTCCAGAGAGCCAGGAATGAGTACCTGGGAGAAGGGAAGCAGAAAAGCAGCTTAGAAAATTATATTTGAAGGTAAAGGAAAGACTCGACACAGTTTACCTCACAGCTACATGAGGGTATGAGCCCGGACCTTCATCCCACAACCTGCTGACATAATTGTAAACATAATTGTTTCTGAACTCTTCAGTAGCTTCAAGGACTTAATTAACAATTCAGATTTTCTCATTGATAAATCTCGTTAATCTGGTTTTACTGTACATTCAAGGACTGTTATTCTCTATTTTTTCATGTTTATTTGTATTTGAAGCACGTGGGTGAAGCATTTATAGACTTGTGGTTCGAACAGAGGACGTGAGCGAAGCACTTGTTCCAAAAGTGTTCGGACGTCATCAGTCCTGAGTCGTGTGTAAACCGATTTTCATTCATAAACAGGGGGTTTGGCGGCTGGATTAACGAGCTTGGATCTTTGTATGCTAGGACGGACTGCCTGCTTCTATAATAAATGCCACAGTTAACAAAAAAAAGAGTCGGTTTTGCCTATGAGGCTTCATCTAAATAGACACAATTGACCACAGAGCAGTGTGATATCAGACAACCAAATGATATTTTAAATGATGACGAACCAATCACCTGAGGTCCAAATGATGCTAGACATCATAGGCAGACACCTCCCATTACATAAACCAGATCACGTGAATTGTAATTCACGTGAATTGCATTGAATCACGTGACCTGTAAAGCTTCGTCGATAGATATGACGCCAGAGTTGTTACCATATGCCGTCTTACTTGACCAAAAATATTACATTACGCCAGGAAATAGTTTATAGATCCTAACGTAAATAAAATAATCCTCGGCAGTCCTTAATGCTGGTTGTGGGGAGAGTTTGTGATTTGAAAGCAGTGGGATCAGGGGGAGAGGCAGGTAGGATGGACAGGTGGGCAGTGGACGGGAGGTTAGACTTGAAAGCAGAGAGGGATATGCATAAATTGAAACCGGTTGTTCCATAGTAGTCAAGAACTTAGGCAATTAGACAGGATCACAAACGAGGTGAACAGAGATAAGTCGGGTAAGGGATGGCGAACACGACCAGGAATAGACAGGCCATACAGATAGACAGGGGTGGGGGGGAGAAANCCACCATCGGAGTCCTACTCGTCAAAAGGTCCTACTCGTCAAAAGGTCCTACTCGTCAAAAGGTCCTACTCGTCAAAAGGTCCTACTCGTCAAAAGGTAGATTGGTTCGCATGATATCCGCTAGTGTAATTATATGGCCACAATTCCATACACGCGTCACTCATTAATATGCAAATTTATATAGAAACTCTAACTACAGCTTAAATTAACACGGAAACGTGAAGCTCGTTGTGTACCAGCCAAGGATTACTATCGTGATTCAGTGTCACAGGTATACTGAACACACCCACACACACCATACCTAGTTAAACACAAGACGAAGTTAGAGAAGATTCAGAGGTATGCCACCAGACTGGTCCCAGAACTGAGAGGTCTGAGCTACGAGGAAAGGCTAAAGGAGCTGAACCTCACATCCCTGGAAAACAGAAGTGTAAGGGAGACATGATAACCATCTACAAAATTCTCAGGGGAATTGATAGAGTGGAGAAAGACAAACTCTTTAACACGGGTGGAACACAAACAAGGGGGCACAGGTGGAAACTGAGCACCCAGATGAGCCACAGAGACGTTAGAAAGAACTTTTTCAGTGTCAGAGTAGTTAACAGATGGAATGCATTAGGTAGTGATGTGGTGGAGGCTGACTCCATACACAGTTTCAAGTGTAGATATGATAAAGCCCAATAGGCTCAGGAATCTGGGTTATCTTGAGGTTATCTTGAGATAATTTCGGGGCTTTAGTGTCCCCGCGGCCCGGTCCTTGACCAGGCCTCCACCCCCAGGAAGCAGCCCGTGACAGCTGACTAATACCCAGGTACCTATTTTACTGCTAGGTAACAGGGGCATAGGGTGAAAGAAACTCTGCCCATTGTTTCTCGCCGGCGCCTGGGATCGAACCCAGGACCACAGGATCACAAGTCCAGCGTGCTGTCCGCTCGGCCGACCGGCTCCCCCACCTGTACACCAGTTGATTGACAGTTGAGAGGCGGGACCAAAGAGCCAGAGCTCAACCCCCGCAAGCACAACTAGGTGAGTTCAGGTATAGTATCAGGTATACCTGATATATCTGAACACAGGTATACCCGGCACAGTGACACCGTCACACGACCCTTGTGGCGGCTGACCAATCAACCAATCCCTACTTTATGACTGTGTCATCCGAACCGGTAACCAGTTTTTTCCCCTCGTACCAATCGAGCTGTCAGTGCTGTCATTCTCACTCAGCGAGGGTTGGAGAGGCGCTGAGGCCAGCGCTGGCGGAGAACCTTGTGATCTGTCCTTTATATTCATTAACTGCATTATGTGGGAGCAGCGTTGGCCTGACAGAGGCTGGTCGCATCAAGAAGAGTCCTGGTTGTGGCTCGCTACTCAGCACACTCGAGGCGGTCACCTGGGGCCAGATTCACGAAGTAGTTACGCAAGCACTTGTCAACCTGTACATCTTTGCTCAATCTTTGACGGCTTTGGTTACATTTATTAAACAGTTTACAAGCATGAAAACTTCCCTATCAACTGTTGTTATTGTTATAAACAGTCTCCTGGTGCTTCGGATCTCATTAACTGTTTAATAATTGTAAACAAAGCTGCCAAAGAGTGAGAAAGGATGTACAGATTCGTCAGTGCTTGTGTAACTGTTTCGTGAATCTGGCCTCTGGTTACCCCCTGGAACGGTAGCAAGTATAGTTAGTGTGGCACTTCATCTCGCATTCGGTATTCCTGTCACTTACCTGGCACACTACGTGTGAAGGTGGCGGTGCCATCTTCAGGAAGGTCAAGAACACTACAAGAGTCCATGCACTCCACGGCGCTGCTAATAGGCTCAGCGCCCTCCTCCACTCTCTGGGAAATACCCTCTCCAACTTTCTCAATCCGTGGAAAGATGAACTTGAGGAAAACTAATGACCGCGCTCCTCCAAGCGCTCTGTTTCCAATTCTTGCACTTCAGCGTTGCCATTCAGAGAGGAAACGCTTACTGTGATTCATGCGTCAGGATACGAGCAGCCGCGTCCAACAGCCTGGTCGTGGAACGGGCCCCGGAGACGCTAAGCCCCGAAACCATCTCATGGTAACCTCAAGGTGAGGTACACCCAGGAGACAAGTTCTGCCTCTCAAGGTCTGGGGAATGTGCAATATTGTTGATATGTTTGCAAGTGATGAATGTTCCGAAAGCTAATCACATTTATTCAATAAAGTAATTCATAATGAAGTGGTTAAGGGAGACAATACTCTCACAGCATGAAGAAGAGTCGTTAAAGAGCCGTTATTGAATTACACAGTAAAAATAGCATATAAACATATTAAGTATTCTAACAATTCGACTTTCTCATAACAATTATTTAAATGTAAAGAAAACTATGACTTTCAAACAGAATAAAAAATTATACATTATCAGCACAGTTTTATCAAAGAAATCCTGCTTGACAAAATTATTCGAGTTCTAAGATAAGATCACAGAAATCTAACGAGAGAGAAGACAACCTGACTGCATATTCCGCGACTGTCGGAAAGAATGTGATCCTGTAAAAAAAATATCTTAAGCTTGAGAAAGAGGCAATATTGTATCTGGGATAGTCCTAAGGAGGAACAGAGAGTACCTCTCAGGGAGGAATGAAAGGGCCACAGTGAAAGTGGACATATCAGAGAGGGGTTACAAGTGGAGTACCGCAAGGGTCTGCTCTGTGCTCCGTCCAAGTTCTGATATGTTAGTGAGTTTACAGAAGAATTTGACTCCTACATAGAAATGTCTGCAGATGCAAAACTAACGTGGAAGGCAGGAGAGAGAGGTTGATATACCCAGCCACCATTCTTCCTCTGGATATATTAAACAATAAATAAAATAAAAAGTGGTCTGATAAATAGCTCGTAGAATTTAGTATCTGAACTCGTTCCTACATGTACATGTTAGTGTACACACACACACACACACACACACACACACACACACACACACACACACACACACACACACACACACACACACACACACACACACACACACACACACACACACACACACACACACACACACACACACACACACACACACACACACACACACACACACACACAGAGTCATGGCAGGGAACCCCCCAATGGCAGCATTACACACTCAGTGTTCCGTACCATGGAGAGTTTACAGGAGCAGCGGGGCGGAGAGGAGCAAGAATAACAGGCAGAGTATGATGGACAGGTGAGAGGGGAGGGGGGGGGGTTCCTGCTCGCTAGTTCTGAAGGGGGAAGAGGGGCACAGATGCCCTCTTACAGTGAGGGGAGCGGCAAAGCGGGCGCACTTACTTACTTTATAAGTGGGGAAAGCGCCAAGCTATTACAACTAGCACTTGGAAGGGGTCAGGATAAGGATTTGGGATGGAGACGGAGAGGAAGGAATAGTGCCCAACTACTTGGACGGTCGGGGATTGAACACAGACCTGCATGAAGCGAGACCATCGCTCTACCGTCCACCCAAGTGGTTGGACGGCAAAGGGGGGCAGTAGAAGCGTTAACTGGGGTGCTATTTATTACTCCATGGAGAATAGGGTGCAGAGAAGGTTGCTATAGGGTGGTACTTAAGAGTGATTGACGTGTAGCTCCTTATGCCCGCCTTCTGGCCTTCTTGTACGTGTTGCGTTACAATTGAACTATTCCAACTTTAACAATAAATTCAACAATATATTTTAAGGTTATGGATGGAGGTGGCTTCCACAACCTCTTCATTCAGTGCATTCAGCTTGTTCACTAGCCGTATATCTAAGATGTTATCTTGAGATGATTTCGGGGCTTTAGTGTCCCCGCGGTCCGGTCCTCGACCAGGCCTCCACCCCCAGGAAGCAGCCCGTGACAGCTGACTAACACCCAGGTACCTATTTTACTGCTAGGTAACAGGGGCATAGGGTGAAAGAAACTTTGCTCCTTGTTTCTCTCCGGCGCCCGGGATCGAACCCGGGACCACAGGATCACAAGTCCAGCGTGCTGTCCGCTCGGCCGACCGGCTCCAAGGACGCATGTATAGGATGCGAGTATTTCCTTATATTCTTTCGGCTTATTTGCGTTTCCAGCTTCCACCTGTGTTCTCATGTCCTACTTTATCTCAGTGGGAAGAGACTATCCTCGTCTTCTATCCTCTATGGTTCCCTTAGCCATTCCTCACAGCTTAAACCCCCCCTATCTGCGACACCAATCTTGTTGCTAACCTCTAGAATTTTTTAATTTTGTTTCTGTGGTTCGCATGATACGGATTTCATGCCGGTGATACGTATTTCGGCATTGGTTTAACAAATGTTGTTGGGATTGGCCCTTATTTATTCTTTTACTTGCTAGCATTCCATATGCTGCTGATGTTACCCTGTTTGTGTACCTCGTGTTGGTGTTAAAATCATATCTACTCCCAAATCTTTCTCTTTCTGATTCTTGTAATTGATTTTCCCTTATTGTATAGATGCCTCCTGGTCTTCTTTCTCACTTTCCCATCTTCATTACCTTACACTTGATGGGATTAAATTCGGGCAACCTTTTGCTTGCCCAGTCCTTGAGTTTGTCAACGTTGTCTTACAATTTCCTGCAGTTCTCTGTTTTTACATTTCTCATCAGCTTTGCATCATCTGTAAATAT